>JABFPN010000691.1:0-39828 GCA_022817305.1 Leptoteleia sp. ZL-2020
ATGTTTTCCTAATAGGGACCTTATATGGCCCTGATATGGCAAACCTAGGTAGGGCTGTATATGTGATATCCACGTAAGGACCATACCACTAATGTGGCATGCCACGAAAAATTTTTACTAGGGTAGGACACCCTACATTCAGCCGCTTCCGCGTATCCTTCGCGATACCAGTCGAAGGGTCGTTGTCCCGTGACGTCACGGGGAGCTTTATACCGCCGAGCGAGATGGCGCGTACGTCGGTGCGCGTCGGCTTTGCGGCGCCGTCGCGGCGCAGGATGCATCGCCAAAGTGGAACACCCTCTTCTGCTGAAAAGGAGTCGGTACAGCGTCAGCGGTTACGGCCGGGCCACGTCATCGACCAGAAAGCGCGGATAAAGAATTCGCGGATAAGGATCCGTCGAAGGTGGCTTATCCCGCTGCTCTCCTTTCTTCCCCCGTGGCAAATAAATACGGATACGCGCGACGGTGACGTTTCGTTTCACTTTTAAATCAGGCACCCGAATTTTTATGCACATTTTAAGTTTCGTAACTCTTACCTTTTTACGAGTCAAGCCAAAAGTGTAACAAACCGACTGATTTTTCGATTTAAATATTCCAACCGGAGATGAGTCGCTTTTAATAAAGTCTTTTTTAATGACAATATTGATATCACCGGTGACTTTTTAATTGATGCAAATGCAAGATCTTTCTGGGGTTTGATAAGAATTCGAGAATGCTTCAAATTTCTAGACTTTTTATACTTTCGGCCTTCCTTTCTACGTCCTTTGTCTTCGACGCCAAATCCACAATTTTTGGAATTTTAGTTATGTACTTCAAGGGACACTTATTTTGACTCGAAAATTGACATTTTCAAACGAAAAAAGAATATATATCTTCTAATTTTTCTTTCAGGGTTATGTTGTTGAGGTTTTTCTAACTTTACGATGCGATGTTTTGTATATTACATAACTAGGGAGGAAATACGAGGATTATGAACAAGGATGAAATCTGCTTAATCGCGTCTTTGGAATACAACATTCGAAAATGTTATAAAAATTATATATTAATTTTGAATGCACCGGTAGAGCATGCATAATCTATAGATATTCAATGTGAATGAACCAAAAATATGTCACATATTTCTAAAAGTCAATACTTGAATACAGTGGCTGAATCAAGGCTGAAAAGTAAAACTTGAAATTTATTCGCATTTAATAAAAATTTGAATACAATTTCGAGAAGTTACAAATCTATTTTTGTTACACATGACTTTTCGCTTTCCCGAGTGCCACTATGAAATTGAATTTAACTTGATCGACTGCCTCATTTAATTTATAAGATGTCAAGGTGTTTGCATGTGTTCGGGATGGAAGAAAAGTGAAGAAATTTTGGATGGTTAAATTACGAACTGAGCAGTCTTTGTCACGTTCTCTTTCCTTATCGACAGAAAAATTTATCAGGAAGACAGATGCTGCCTGCCTTCCAGGTTGAATATCCTGATAAAAACTTGATCGATGCACGATCACTGGTGAATACGTAATCAGTTTTGAAATATTTTTAAAACTTGATAACTGCACGATAATAATTTATGTAATTGAACCATTAACATTTTCAAAGAACATTTTCTTTTATTGAAAAATCAAAATAAAAATTGTTGTCAATACTCCAAGAAAAATATGATAAAAAATATGGTAAAAATGGAGTAGTTCTTAATATAATTTTAATACCTTTTAAATGTCCTATTATTAATATAGCCACAAAATTTGAATATTACAAAAAGTCATAATTGTTCAAATATAAGTTAACTTTACATTCTTCGTATAATTATATTGACTTGAACGACTTTATATATATTGGAGTATTACAACTTTTGACTTATTATATAAAGTATATGATTTTTGTCAATAACAATGAATAATTAGTCAAATGAAAATGAACTTTGTGTAATAAGTAAGGGCAGATCCTAATCTTTATAAACACATGTAGCCACAAGATCTTAATCTGTGTAAACATATGTAGCAGATCAGATATAACATGTTTCTGAACTTGACTGAATTGGATATGTACATTAAACGAAAAAAATCGATATCAACTGTTTATCTTGTAGCATTTATATAAAGCGAACATGATGTGCTTGACAAACAGATGGTTAGTTCCGTTTATTGAAATTATGGATAAATATATACATTTAAGTACATATGCAGTTACCCATATATGGCTTTAAAACGTTAAACTCCACTTTTCATTTGGCAAAAGGATCAATTTAACGTAATTTAATTCGTTTAATTAAATCGAACCATATTGGTTTATCATTTTGTGATTTTAATTAAAATAATTCGTACTTTTCAATAAAAAAGTTTTTCATTTTTTTACTAAAATCTTGCAAACAATAATTTTAAGTTAACTAAATATTGATTATTAATTTTCAATGCACTATTATATGTTTTTATTGTGATTATATACACACATATTTATTGTGACATAAAAATGTTTTAAATAAATATATATATATATATATATACATACAAATTATTTTGTTATAAAAAAGTATATGCGTTTTAAATGTTAATATATGCATATTAACAAATTTTAAAACTTTAACAAGAGCATAAAAAGTACATAAAAATTATCTTTGTTGAAAATTGAAAGTTATATGCAATAAATTAACCTTTAAATGCCACATTTCGCTTCATAACCATGAATATCATGTAAGTGAGATTTATTATAATATTATTATTACCAGTATTATAACTAATACATTCACTAGTGAATTAATAGAAATTACAGTCATATAGATAAATTTACAGTCATATAGATAAATTTAAATAGCAAGGTCTTGTCCAAATAATTACGATAATAACCATTAACTAAGTATATAGTTACACCGAGAAAAATATGACAGATATAATATTTCCGTTTTAAAATTTGTTTCAGATATAATTATATATATAAACATTAAATAAATAACATAAAACTTTCCCATCGCTCCAAAAATGGCTCAATAATACCACTCCGTATATTCCCAATAAAAAAAACTCATAAAATTCAATATCAAATTAAATCTAAAGCTGCAGAAAAGTAAGCGCAACGTTAACAAATTGCTAACGCAACAGGATAACACTTTATCACGAAATTTACATTTAATTCCAAATTCAGAAAGTACTTTGAAAAGTGAAGCAAAAAAAAAAGGGGAAGTCTTGCTGTTGCAACGCTGCCAAAAATGTTTTGCTCGTAAATTAGCACTTTGGTTCGGCGAGAGAAAAACTTATCGCAGCAAGTGTAATCCGTGGAACACGGGCGTAAAGTTAAATTGTGCCAAGAATAAAATGGAAACGACACGATCGCGTATCGATCGGGATTATTTTGATTCGGGAACGATTTGGGGAAAAAGCATAGACGCGGCCGGCGCATCGGTTTATTCTTGGCTGGTATCACTACACTTGCTCTCTATTTGCTCTCATTGCGTAACGATGTAGAAAAGCTGCTCTGGCGGGATGTCGAACCAGAGAGAGATGCCAGCGCCACGCTAATGTACTTTACAGTATTGAGTGGCAGGACTGTAATGTGGTCTATCAACAGGTGCAATGTTGGCCTTTACCCCTGTCACATTTGGCCAAATGCAATGATACCGAATGACGCCGCTTTCATAATGAATGCGAACCAATTGCCCCGAATGATTGTCTATTCGTACCCAAAATGCAACACCGATAATTATAACAACACTGAGAGAAATGTGATAGGAAAAATTACTGTTTTTGCACTGAGAAAAAAGTTGTATTTAAATAGTTTTTTAAGTGGGAATATTTCTGTTTCATTTCATAAATATAACATAGTTTCTTTGCTTTTAAAAAACTGTAAATTTTACTCAAAGACATATATACATCTGAAGCACAGTTAAAAACAGTAATTTTTTCTGTTACATTTATCTCAGTGTATCTATTTTTTTTTTTTTTTTTAGATTTTATCATTATAATCCACTTTTAGTATATCCAAAGCAAACAAAAAGTTATTCCAAGTAATTAACACGTGTAATATTCTCTTTATCATATATATGGCACAAAAATATAAGCTGTTCATTCCAACTGAAATAAGTCAACAATTTTAATTGCTTTATTTAACATTTTTTCCTACTTTTTATTACCATCCTGTTCCTTAGTAATTTTTTACTAAAATTCTTTGAATCATTGCAGAGTCGCTTTAAAAATGTTTAGAAATAACATGCAACTTTTTTTGTTTAGAAATATCAGAGGGTTGAAAATTTACATTTTAATACTGAACTTCATGAAAAAGCACGTTACTTATGTGAACAGTTATAAATCAATACAAGTTTGTTTCATCTGATTCCAATCTGCGTTATTTCAATGTCTTTAGAATATATTAAATACTTTGGTATCGACCTTTGACGACCTATAAATTCAAACAATTACATATTTAATTCCAAGAGACGTACTTTTAATATTGAGCATATATTTTTAATTACATTATATTATTCTTTTAATAATTACCAGGGCATAGGATGTAAAGTCCCAAGACCATCGCTAATTCCACCAACTCTCATTATCCCATTAGTCTAAGTATATAAATTGAAATGAATATAAATGAAAAAAATAAGAGATGCGAATTTATTTACAAATTATTTTCATTGACGAGCACTTCTGAACAAAATCGCGAACAAAAGAATCATTTTCTCCTTTCATTAAAATACCGATTTGAATCTTGCGCGCGCGCATTTAGCATATCAACGCCTCGACTCTATTCAAACTTTTGCAGACTTTGCGACCAATATTTAGTTAAAATATTATGTATTACGTACCCAACCATTACCCTTTCTCGCGGTCACTATTTATAACGTTCGCTTATTTCTGTGCGCTTATTTTTAAACACGTAATCGCTCTGAATTATTATTTTCATGTAAATATAGTTCTCATTAGTCACCGGTATTATCAGATAGACTGAGAAGCTACGTTGATGGAACGCACATGTACACACTATATAATATGCGAAACTTTTAAGTACGCGAAATGTATTTCACCTTGCCGCTGCCAGTTGTTTTTATGGTAAATTATGCAAACACATTCGAAATTAGAATCAAACGAATCAACATTTTAAATTTAGCTTTAATTATGTCATACGTACAAAAGACATTGTTATTTTCTTTTCATTTCTTTTTATCCTTTAATGCACCGCGAAATGAGAATACTTTTCAATGTTTCTGAACGTTTAGTCAAATCCGGTGAGTACTTACAAGTGTCAAAATAATATAAGATTATAATTGGGAAGTTTAGTGATTAAATTTTATGGCAATGCAATGGAAATTTTGTTGTTAGATGTCCAATATAATTTTACTATATTTCCTTGTAAAAATAGTATGCTAAAAATGCTGAAAAATGCTAAAAAAACGCTGAAAAACTCTAAAAAAAACTGCTAAAATTGAAACTTTTCAGCATTTTTCAGCAAATTATTTCCACGAAGATTTGTCCATATAAATTTAATTAACTCTAACTGTAAAGAAGTTTAAATCTGTATGTATAGAAGCTATTAAAATCTTCCCTATCTGGACTGAAACGAAATTTTAACTCGTTAAATCATTAGCAGCATACGAAAGCTCGAAGGAACTTTTCGAGGTCATCGCGATATTCCAGTCAAGTAATAGCCGGCATAGACAACGCGTGTGATGATATCAATCAAGTAATAATGGACATAGTCAAGTAGGATTTAAGCAGGGTATTGCTGCAGCCAGTCAGGTATTAATGAACGCGTTCTAGAATGACTTAACCGCAGCTTAGTTTACCCAATTAGAATATTAGCAAACTACCCTACGAACACTTTACTGTCTGGTACGTTCCACATACATCAGAAGAATGATTTATATATTCTACGTGTTAAACGTAAAACATATATTGGCATATATGAACATTCCAGAACATACTTAACTGCGTTTTGTCACAAAATGAGAAATAGTTTGTTATTTTATTAAGAATTATTTACGATTTAAAGGTAAAGTGGATTCTAGAAAGTTCCCTAGTAAAAATGAAACATATATGGTCCATATATGGTCCATATGTGTTTGAACAATTTTATATAAGGAAATAAAAAATTCATATATGGACATGTATGTTTTTCTTTAACTCATATATGGACATATATGTCTTACCTTAATCCATACATGATATACGGATATATACACCGAGAAAAATAAATAGCATATTTAGCAATAAATCCTGGAATACTGAACCTATACGTTCTTTGTATGTGTATCACTTATAATTTTTGGGAATTTTTTTTATACACATTGTATAGTATTCTATGTTTATAGAACTGTATGCATTACATATACTTAGTTTTCCCATAAATTATTACAGTTACACCTACAGAGTACATATAGGTTCAATACCCCAGAATTTATTGATAAATATACTATTTCATTTTTCTCAGTGTATGGATTAAGGAAAAATATACATGTCCATATATGAATTCTTTATTTCCTTATATGAATTTTATTACTTAAAATTGTTGTCTTATTTGTTTGTTGAAATAATCCTGCAACATGTTCGCCCAAGACTAACATCGTTTGACTGTCTAAAATTACTTTGGTGTGTGCCGAAGCATGCTGGGAAGCACCTGCCGCCTGGGCCACTTGTGGACGCGGAATCTTCGCTATTCAAACGATCGGATTTCCCAGAAACAGCGCTCAATTGCTCTACTTTGGTTATGCTTCATTAACTACTATGACAACAGATTTAAAATAACGGCAAGATCAATTAGCCGTAAAACCCTCGAGCAGACGATAAACCGCCTTATCTACTTTTATTGCATTTTCACGAAAATTCTACTTTTAAATATATTTTTTAAATAATTTGTTAAAAAAAAAAAAAAAAAAACAAAATTGGGAATATTAGTAATTTAATTTCGAATTTGTTAAATCAAGTTAAGATTATAAATTCGCTTCGAATCTTTCATCCCGTTTTACTTCAAGACAACTAAGATTGTATCGAAATTTTATACCGGAATCCCGAGGAAATGAAAGCCATCAATTTCCAAACGCAAACCACTTTGTTTCAAAATACGCAGCCTGATGAATTGGCGAATTCGCCATTTAATGATTTTCGATGCTCGAATTTCTTGCACTTTTATTTTCAATTACCCAACGGTACACTTTTGTTGTTATACGAAAAACTTCGTGTCCGCGAAAGCGGATAATTATGCGCAAACATGCAAAACTATTTTTAAACATTTATATATATATACATATATATAAATATATATAACACGCGAAAATTGTCGCTCGTATTTTTAACTCCGTTATTTCATTGTCATCTTCGCAATTTATCGTGTTTAGCTTTTGGAAATAAAATTCTGCCATCATTCTCGAACTTTCCTTTTCTCTTTCTATTATTATTATCATCATTATCGTTATTATTCCCCCCTCCCCCTTTGTTATTTACAACAATTTCCCAATTTACATACGCGAGCCGACTTTAAGCAGACGTTAACTTTTACGACATTTAATAAAAACATCTGCAGTCTAAATATCTATAAACGCCACGTCTAACATTTGAACTCGGAATTTACGAATAATAAATGGAACGCGGATACATTAACCTACAAAACCGTGGAGAGAATGAATTTTTGAGAATTATTCGCATTAAAAATTGACTGCATTTTTGATGAACTGTAAAGTTTAAGTTATTGATACGTATAGCTCGTAAGGTGGAATCAGAGTATTTTCACCTCGATTCGCGCGGAGCAAAAGAAAAAAAAAAGTTAAATTATAGACTTTTTATTAGGCAGTAAATAAATTATCTCGATAAATTTACTGCAACATTCTGCATTAAGCATTAAAATTGTTTACATCCATAAAACGTTTATGGCGAAAGTTTAAAATTATAATTTTTGTTTCATCAATTCTATTTCATTTCAAATCAGTTGAACAATCGAATGATTGGGTTGAGTCAATTCGAGTTTTCATTTAAAAATGTTAAATCTTTTTCGACATTTTTTATGATATTTTTCATGTTTTATATTTCATATTTTTTATTTAAGTAGCAGTTTACTTTGTTAATGTCAACTGAGGACAATTGAAGTGTTTTATGAAAATAACGAACAACCCTAGTATAAATGAAACATATATGGTCCATATATGTTTTAACAATTGATACGAAAACAATTAATAATAATCCTGATGTCTTATAGAACATTTAAATTCAAACAATTATTTTCTTTCTGTGAAAAATACTAGACTTTCTAATAAAAATCGAATACCCTTGTGGTAAAGAATGCTAAAAAATGCTGAAAAAAACTGAAAAATGCTATAAATTCCAAACTTTAGCACTTTTTCAACGTTTTTCACCATTTTTCAGCATTCTTTTCCACAAGGGTATACTTGTCTCATTTTAAAAAATACTTTATTTTAAATTAAACAATAATATTTACCCTAATAAATATACTCTCAAATAGTATTTCGAATAATTAAACAAGTATATCCAACGTATACTATAATATCTAGAATTTTTTATAATCCTTTCTCCTAAATCTATTATTTGCCCGACAAAAATAAAGAAACCACAAACCATAATATCCACAATAGAAGCGGAATATCTTCGAATGGTCTGAAAAATGAAACAATCACAAAGAAATGAACGACAGCGCCGATCTATATTAATACTTCAATGTCAAATATTTGGGAATTTATGAAGTATCGCCGGCGCTTAATGGCGATCTCATTAATCAATCTAAACTGCGACTCGTAATTTCACCGAATAGGTGCGATGTTCGTGCCAATATCACGCTCTTATCTATTCATACATCCGACTATTTTCGTACCCACTGATATAGACGCAGCGAGGCAGGGGAAATTCGCCAAGCCGAGTTATCTCCGCGACGGTTTTCCTCGGAAATCTCTCGCGGAACAATATCTACAAATACGTTAAATTTCCGCGGAGGAAAAAAAGAAAAAAGTAGACGAAAAAGTGCACGCTCGATTGAAATATCTGATTCGGTTCGCTTCGTCGGAACAAATGCGGGGAGAAACTTTTTTTTTCTTCTTTTTTACCATCAGTGACATGGGTTATCCTTGCAAGAACAAGTAATTGGCTCACGGTCGGGCAGAAAAATGTTTATATTTATTGGAAACGGACGAAATTCGTGATGGCGATGAAAGCTTGTAACGCGAATTGTACTTTTTATGAGATGGTTATCCTTTTATTAACGACTGATTTGATTTCAACCGAGTAAAAAGCAAAGTAAACAATAAAATTGAAAAATTCTTTGACGGCTAATAATATATATCACAATGCTGAAACTCCCTGGTAAAAAGGAAACATATATGGTCCATATGTGGTCGATATTTCTTTTAACAATTTGATATAAGGAAATAAAAAATTCATACATGGAGACATATGTTTTTCCTTAATTAATACGTAGTCATATATGGTCGATATATGGCAAAAATTGATTTCCATGTAAGGAAATTATTAAATACCATATATATATGGCATTGATTGAGGAAAAACTTATATGTCTATATATGAATTTTTTATTTCCTTACATGAAACTGTTAGAACATATATGGACCATGTATGGACCATCTTTACTAGGGTTTTTACTAACTTAAGATAGTAATTTTTCAACATTTTGCTAAATATATGACGTATTTAACATTTACCTTGTTAAAATTAAAGCATTTGATCTTAATATTACATATACCATCTATAATAAACAAATTTGCCTCAATTAGACAAGAAGGGGAGAAGATAATTCTGCGTCTTGTTTGCGATTAGATGTAAATAAAATTTATATGGTATAAAATATAAAGTATTTAAATCATCGTCATTCGTCTTTGATATTTAATTTGAAAATTCTCCCGGAAACGTTGCAGCTTAATTAAACATTTTTCATTTAAAGCAATACGTCGGCGAAGCTGCAAAAATCGAGGCCTACGACTGAGACGAATTATACGGTGCATAAGATGAGTATCGATCGCGTGCACCGCCTAAGGTCAGACTCTACGGAATTCTGTGGGCAAACTGCGATCGTGGATTTCCGATTCGAGAAATGCTTCCTTCGGTTATTCCAATTACGAGGGCGACAACGTGAACCGAATTTCATTTTCTGATGAATGGCACGGCAAAAAAATACCACGGCAAAGTGGAACGAAATATTGCCAACAACTGGCTTCCGTATATAACAATATTTTACATTATACCAAAAGACCGGGGGAAACCCTTCGATACATTTGTAGGCATGAAAATTTTCCTACAGCCATTTGGCTTAAGTTTAATTTTGTGGAAAAGAATACTGAAAAAAGCTGAAAAAACTGAAAAATTCCCAATTTTAGGAATTTTTCAGTGTTTTTCAGAGTTTTTCAACATTTTTCAGCATTTTAAAAGCTACTAAATAACTTCCAAATTTTACTATTATCTATAGTAGTAATATTCACATTTTCAAAATCACCTTAAATCGATGCAAAATAAAATAGTAATTTATAAACATTTTTCTATCTCAATATAACGTATCGTTCATTATTTGATAAAGAAATTTAGAAATCAGCGGGTGGAATGTTCCCGAATGTATTCAAATAAAGTGCGTAAACTCACCGTCCTTTCTGTAGTAAAGAATTTCGAAGTGTTTTTCGACGCCCGCGGTAAGTGCATCGCGGAGCGCGGCGACCGCATGCGGAGACGTCATCGGACCATGCAGAAATTCGCACACCGCCGGCCTTTGCATTACTTCTGCTCTGGAAAATCCCGTAAGTCGGCAGAACCCGTCCGAACAATATATTATGTGACATAGTCCTTGTTGAGCGTTGGCTACCAAAAAGCTTCGATCTGTAATCATTAAGCAAACCCAACAGTTATTATATATCTTAATTCTGGGATGTTTATACAATTACTATACTAATGTAATAATATTTTTTATATGGTATAGTAAAATTGTTTATATGATCTTGTAAAGTTGCCAGGATTTATGACAATTATTACCATACTGAATATAAAGATTTACCATATCATACATAAAATTGTACTACAGTAGTATGGTAAAATAACAGACACTCTAAACAATATCCCTCCAACCTTCGGAAGGTACGGTAATTTTAATTACAACTTTTTTATCTCAATATTTTGTCACTGAAACATATATGTTTCATTGAAACAAATATGTGATAAACCAGTTAAAACATATATGATCACTAATTGAAGTAGTTCACCACAACAATATACATATTATATATATGCTTCATGTATATTGTCAGGAACAAATATGGCAACTGTATAAACTTTTTCGTTTCACGGACCGCAATAAACTGAGCAATTAAATTAAAAAATACAAAGTTTATTGAACTATACGTCTTCGCACATCAATGAGCAAAGTCTTAAAAACGGTATTTAACATTGAAATCTGTATCAAGGTCTGTTATTTTAAAAGCCCAGTTTAATGACACAAGTTTCCAAAACACTGTTCCGCACTCAGTAAGCTTTCATTTACTGTGAAATCAAAAAACTTGAAAAGGCACTCTTTCCTCTCCGCAAGTCTATTTCAAAATGGAAAAAGTTTGAAAATAAATCTCAAGAAAAATAAATATTACAGTAATATAAAATATCATATAAACTTATGACTCTATTCCAGTGTCGTATTTTGGTGGGGGTGTCCCCAAAATGACCAATTGTCCTATTTTTAATGGTTGACAGTTTTGGAGTATGTGTATACTAATAATTATGCTAAATATTATGTAACTTTTTATTTAAAACATATCAAAAGGACGTACAAAACTATATTGGTGTTTGGCCTTTACAAACACAAAATAATGCATTCTCAAATATATGTGAACATCAAAGCGAGTTTGAAAGAGGCTCTCGACCACCGTCAAAGGTGACTGTAATGAACATGCCACGGATTAACAGCCTCTGTTATGTCCTGCACGATCAAGTAAAATAAACTTCGGCAACTCGCATCATAATTCAGTATTGTTGCGAAAACTTTATCAAATGAAGTACACTAGTTGGAACTTTGAGAGGTACATGTGTACTTATCAGTTACTCGATACGTGACATCGACACCAAACTATTGTCTTATTGTTTACCGAATTTCTGTCAGTGCGAAGAAAATCAGTTGCCAAATTATAAAAAGAAAAAAAAATCAAAGTTCAACTTATTCGAAACATTCTTATCAGCAGTAATATTGTTCGTTAATAAGCTAAACATTATTAGTTATTTTATTATTTATTTATCTAGAAAAAATTCAGCTAAATTGTTCTTTAAACATTAATTGACTTTTTATCCCCATTTAATTGATTATTTTCTAATAAATTTATTGCAAAAGTTACGTAACAAGCGATATATAAACATCGAGGAAGAAACGTCAGCACTACCACGTGACTTCTGAAACTTTTTATTTTGTTTGGTATATTTTTTTAAATTGAATGCAATATAATTTATAAAGGAAGTTTGTTTATTCCAAAACTTTTGATATTTTACGCGGAAGTACCAAGCGGATTCCACGAAAAAAAAAATTTCCAATACACATTTGTCGGAAGTTGTAGGAACGCGTAAAAATTGGAACGCACGGCGAGCCGATTTGATTTTGCATTAACGGAAGCTATATTTTTTCCTTTTTTTCGTAAAAAAAAGAAGAAGAAAAAATACTCTTATGCAAATGAAGCTGACGTAACAGGTGTCCGTAGAGACTCCCGAGTGAAGTTAAATCTCTTGTATTTCAAGCAGTTTGGAATGTAAACATTTGGCTTATTTCGAGTACGCGAGCGCGTCATTTCGCGAATTAAACGTTTTGCACGGCCCAAACTGAGCGAATAGAATTTAAATGAACGCCGAAATAAATGAGAACGTGCCTCCGTTGATTTACATTTTAATAAGTTTATAAATGCCAAAAGATACGGAAGGATTAAATTGAATATTTTATTGCATCGCGGCGAAATTAAATTGGGCATATGAACGCCATTCGATTTTACTGTTATTGAAGTTGCGCGCAAATTGAGAACATTTCGCGAACTTGTTTTTATGTTTATCTAGCTTTACTGCAGGTATTAGTTTAATATTTATATTCAAATTTACCGAAACACTTCAACAAGGTCTTGCCGAATAACGAATAAAATTCTGAGCGAATAAAAAATTCAAATTCCAAATTAATATATTATAAATGAACCATAAAATATTACATAATACAAAAATAATAATAAAGTATTGAGTTCTTGTAGGAGGAACTGCATTTGTTTCTATTTTTTTTTAATTTCATGAAATAATATAAAATTTAAACGTATGATATTTTAAATAACAACAATGCAGCATTAATATAAAGCAAAAACTTTAACTAGCTAAAATTTCTAAGACCAATTTTTATAAAAGATAAACTTTAGTAAAACGCGCACAATTCGTACGAGAATTTTTCACGTGGATACGAGACGTAAATGGCGTCATTTACATTGAGCATAAATCATTCCAGACTGATGGGAAACACAAGAGAACACTGACTGTGTCAAGTTGGTGGAACGTCTTACGACGGAAGGATGCACGAATCCCGACACGAGGACCGTAGAGAATTTTAAATATCTTTCTGGCGCCATTCCAGTAATCCAAGATAAATTTATCGCACCCCTCATGATGACGTGCGGTCGAAAACTGCAACGCATCCACCAAACTACAATGTTGATTTCTGTCAACCGTGCAGAAATCATTGTTATGAAAAGAAAAAGAAAAAGAAAAGAAAACAAAGACGTACTATCTTATAAGATTTAATATTTGCTTTATATAGATAGAGAATTGACAAATCAATTGCAAAAACGAATTGCTCCCTATAATCCTGTTGTTTTTTTCTTAAATAAGTTTCATTTCCGGAGTACGATCATTTCCGATCAAAGTTTGAATTACCCGTAACGGATATTTATTTTTAATAGTTCAGTTTATGAAAAGTAGAAAAAATTGTATCGTTAATCTTTTTTCCAATTTAACATAAAATTATTCTTTCATTCTTTTTACTGTTCCAAACTTCAATAATACATAAAGAAATTTTGTATACTGAAAATGCTAACTGCATCAACTTACAAAAACATTAAAATTACTAAATAATCAAACTTTCTTATCACATTATAAAACAATATAAACTATTCTATACTGATAAAAGTATTACTGTCAAAACAACAGTAATTGCTTTGTTAAGTTGTTTATGTTAAATTTGCATGAAAACTAGCTGTAAATAGATGTTTTGATAAATACAGCATGAAAACGCGTTAATTTTGCATTAAGTTTCAACTTAATTATATTATGTTGGAATTGCGGAAAACAATGCTCCAGTGGTATTAACCGATTTACAAAAGATTAAATGTTGAATACACAACAAAATTTATTGCGTGGAAACGTAAAATTAGTAGTATCAACAATGTCGTGTTTAGTGTTTTTTGGTGAGTAACCGTGTAGTTCATTACGGTAAGGTATATATATATACCTTATAGTATAGTAGACGAACTTTTTTTTAGTAATGTAGATATAGTCCGACAGCAGTTATCCAAACGGATTTTTCCACTGGAGACAATATTTTAGTATTTCTTTCATATACTGTCAAGATTTATCAACTGTTTTAAATTTGATGCAAACATTGCATTTCATAATGAAGAAGTAAAATAGTTATCTGCCTACGATTCTTATTTACTTAAAAATTAATTCATATATTCTTCGCTACTTTTACAATTAATTACAATGTACAACATATTAATTAAATGTAACAAAGCGTTAAACACACACAAACAAGCAACTCCAAGAGAACTCAACGTCAATTAAATAAACTCAATTAACCAAGGAGACTTCTGCCAACTATTCGCCCGAGCAGTCTCGATTAAAAACACTCAAACCGCCAACGCAACGGAATATATTCAAATTATAATAAGCAGTGCCCGCGATGGAATTCAACGAAACTTATCTGGCCTAAATTTGTTCTGGTAATCCTGACCACGGCTCGCGGTAGAGTCACACTCACACGGCTGCACGCGCCCGCGCACACCTATACAGCGAATTATTTTAAAAATATCCGTCCGCATGCAAATCGCGGGGATACGAATAGACGCGACCCTGGTTCATGCAGACCCTGAACTCGGGTCTCAACCGCAGCGAACGAGTTGACACTTAGCCATGCTAAAACGATAGAAATCATCCTACTGTCGTGTCTCATTACGTCACGGAAGGGTGGCATACACCGACAGGAAGATCCGGGACACCGCGCAAAGTGGACCGATGCTCTTATGTCCAACACTAAACGGCAGCCACGTCAGATTAGAAGCCACAGACTTGACGTTAGTCGAGCGCCATCGACGAGCTTGCCACCGGAACGGTTGGCATACATATTATTTATTATATAAATTAGCGCTTTAAAGGTTTCGCGGGAATCTATCGCATTAATACGTATCACTCGCAACGAGAACTCTCGTTCTCGTGTCTCGAATTTTTTCTTCTTTTTCGAGTATCACATTTCGAAATTCGTCTTCCCTCTCCACGCTTTTCGCGGGAAAGGGAATAAAAAAAAATTGTCATTTAAATAACTATAATATGGTAACGAGTCACAAAAAGACATGATTCCCACTTACGTACTAGTTAAAGAGTAATAATAATAAAGTATTTTTCTTTTGTATAAATAATGTAAACGGCAAATTATTAAATTAATCTTGTGTTTAGAATTTCGTTTCGAGTACAATGTGAGTTAATTATTACGGTGCTTATGTACTATTTTATGTATACATATATATTGTAAGTTTACTTAAAATTAAGAGAATGAACGAATGAATAAACTGATGCAGCGTTGAAAGAAAAAAAAAAAAAGGTTGCGATAAAATAGACCGAGATGAGAAGAAGATTAAACTTAACTACTATATCAATACTGTAGTGCTTATTATTTGATGCAATTTTAATTCAGGTGGACATAAGATGCATTATATACCTTGTTTACAAAGTTTATAACTGTAACTTGGGACAGATCGCGACTTTCCTTTACATCTGTACAATTTTCAGTTTACGAGCGGCTAGCCATTTGGGTCGTCTTCTTAATGACATAATAAATATTTTACTGCACATCCATGCGGTTCGACTAAAAGCAACACTTTTCGCTTTTCGATGCTTCAATCTTATTGGCTTATTGTGTAATGTCTAATGTAAACTTCAAAGTATTTTCATATACAACGATTTCTATTTCTGTTACGAATCTACCGCTATTGTACGTTCTTAACCCTTTTCTTTATTCGTGCATTACATAAAGAGGTTATGCATTTGCAAGTTAAAGAAAGGGAAAAAAATGAAATTTTGACGTTGGACAGAACGATGGTTTTTGTTTTGGATGCAAAACGAAGATCCAAAGTAGCCATTATTTTCATTTGTTTTATTTCAAACAAACGTCCCGAATTATAGCGAGCCGCAAAAATCACTTTTTCCATCGCGAAATTACTCTACTTATAAATATATACCTACTAATCATACTAAAAATACTATTGTTCTACTTTAGCTAATATTTATCGAAGTTTTATGCAAATAAATTGATGGAGTGGTATTTATGGAAACAAGCGTGCAAATAACGAATTACGCTTGTGAAAATTTGCAACAACTTTCGCGGGCATTATTCTTCATTATGATTATTAGGACTGAATACGTAATTAACCCGCGACGATCAACGAAAAGATCGGGCATAATTAAATGCCGTCCAAAATGACGACTTCCATATTTCAACGGCACATCCATCGGCGCTGCATGCAAATACTTTAATGATTTCGCGAGAAAATTTATTCCGCAGGATATAGAAATGACAATTATTATTATTACTATTTTTTTTCTGTTTAGATCGATGTCAGGAAACGATGAGCGCCGAGGTTGTGCCTCAAATTGTTTTGATTTGACCATTTACATTCGTCCGTTTTATTGCATCTGAAACTATTATAGATAATGGGACCAAATCACTTTTGTAGGGAAAAAGTGGATCATTACGACGAAACTGGCTGGTGGCCCACTAGATGGAACAACTTATGACAAAAAAAACCTGCCTCGCTTTTTATCTTCCGCCCCTTTCTTTATCTCAGCATCGTTTTCTAGATATATATATATATATATATATATATATATGTATATATATATACAAGTATATGTATTTTATAATGCAAGGCTCTTTCACTGCGCTCTTCACTCGTCCCGTATCCAGAAGTTCGCGCAACTTTCCTTATATATCATGTAATGCGCGAATAAATAAAAACTAACGACGATTACTGCAAATAAATTTGCAAACATTCGACGCGGCGTTATAACGAGACACTCCAGGCCGTAATAAACGGTATTCTTATGTCGCGATAAAGATGAAATATTAATGAACGCGTTCGATGTTTTATTTAAATTTACAAGTATTTGTTAAAGGTGGAAAGTTGCATAAACGAAGGTGTAAAACAAAGCGACCTATATAAGAGGAGCGCGCGAAAGAAAGCGTGCCATTTTCGAATCCATCCCTTCTGTTAAACATTTCAATTCGAAAATTGACTTTGTCGCCCGAGCTTTCTTTTTTTTCATCTTCTTTGGATTCATAAATATGCATTATGTACTTGATTCTATTAATTTTCGTGTCGGGTCTCTATTAAAAGATAATCTCCGTTTGAGATCTACCTATCCATATAAATTTATTAGAATCCCTACCACTCCAAACAACTTATTACTTCAACATAATTAACTTAACCATGGTTATTTAGCTTGATGAGGATATTTTAAAATATATATTGAATATGAAAGTAATCAAACTTTGTCTTCAATTTGATACAATATAACTTTTTATCCGAAAAAAGACATTAAAAAAAAATAAACCAATTTTTTTATGTTGCAATTGTAGTAGTAATTACATGACATAATTAAACACTGTATTATATGTCGAAAGGAAATTTTCTCGACAAAAAAAGGGGTAAAGCGATGGTAAACTTCAACTTCACAAATCAATGAAATTGCATTAAGTGGCTTTACCAAGATAATCTTGTATGAACTTAAGGTTCTGTTTCCACCCAAAGCAAGCGTTTCGCCGGTGTTTCCAATAAAACTGAATTGATAACAAATTCCCACACCGATACCGGCAACTCGGCAACGTTTTTCCATAACACTGTAACAAGTCAAGACCGATCGATAACAAGCAAATACGCGTACAACCTATCGACGTGCATCAGTCGAACGTCATTTCGATGCCAAGTGCAACTCAATCGGAACGAAGCTATGGTTGGAAGCTTTCCTGCCAATTGCTGATTGCGGAAATCGAGCTAATATTTGCAGCTCGATACATTATACCCAATTAAATTGTTCAAATATTGATGACAGATTAAGGAATGGTTGGAAAACTGTTATGCAAAACACAAAATTCTATTCTGAAGACCTAATAAGAAGTTATCAATATTGGCCAAATGGCCCAATTTTGGCCCTGAGCTGGTTATCAAACTATGATGGCTGAGGGTTGGAGATTTTATCGCTATAGAAGAATATTTTTCAAATTTCACGAAATTTAAATCCTGCCCAAACTTTCATACTTGTAAATTAGGAAAAACATTGCCAATACTGGCAACCATGGCAGCAATTCCATGCCTTTACTGGGCCGGTAGAACCTTAACTACTGGAGAAATAACTGGAAAATCGCAAATATGTAAAATTTACGTATATCACAAAAATCGAGTAAAAATAATTAATAGGTTCTGTTCTGCGGTATTAAATTATGTTTTTGCTATATCGGTCACCAAATGTTTGAGATTAGGCATCGATTTATGTCTACTACACCTAACGGCATTTATCACAGCGAATTGTAGAGGAGATCCCGGAACATTTCGATTAATTATATTAAAAATAAATAAAATATAATTCCAACCGTTAATATCAAATTTCATCTATATAACTGATATTAACAAAATGTTGAATACTAGCCTTAAAATGATAATACATAATTGCAAACTTTTATTCTAATGACCTGAAATAATTTAATTACAAAAATTACGTCCTCATATACGTTACAAAGAAAATTGTTATTACATTATTATATAAAATAAATGGTCCAATAGATGAAGGTTAAAAAGTTGCATATTCTTATAGAACTAGTACTTTTAAACCAGACTGTCATGTATAATTACCTATACATCACTTATATTCACCGAATATTCTAACTACCAAAACTGGAATAGCTCTTACTTAAAGGGAGTAAATCAGATGTAAAGAAAAATCTATGAAACTGAAACTAATACGTCGACACGATTCCCATTTAATCCTACAATGCTTGCATTAAAATTGCATAAATGAAACAAAGACATATCGACGGTTACCCTCGCATATTCCAGCGCCTTACAAATTTGAACAGGCGCGAATCATCCGATTCGTAATGGGTCACAAATCTAAGAGTGTAAATCTGCAAAAGCTTCGCCTGCTTTTGGACATCTCGACGGAACGTCATGAAATAATAATAATAATCACTCCTTGCTGCGACTGCATAATATATATTTAAACGTATGCACGTACGTAACTCGGTCGGCCGACCACACTATAGACCAGCAAGTTTGTTTACTGCAAAGTATAAAAGTTAGTGTGGAAACTGGTCGGTAAAACCGTACAAGAGCCAACGATACACTTCGAGTAGTTTTTGCCGAGCCGCAGTGTAATCTGTCTTGCCCGCGCAACAATTTAACCCCTTTTAGAGCAAGTCGCGAAACGAATTCATCCTCGGGTCCGGAAATAAGTTGCAACAGAAAAGGAGTAGCAAAAGGGAGGTGTGTTCCAGAAGACTGACGAAATGTCCTTGAATCCTAACCAAAAGCATCCTTAAAGTAAAAAAGAATATACTTTCCAGGTATATGGCTAGAATATTATATCAATTATTACCACATAATATATCGACCACATATATCCACATATGAATTAAGAAAAAACATATATGTACCTATACGTTTGATTTTAACTGGAGAACATACCCAAGAAAAAAAAATTGATATAGGTTGCCATATATGCCAACATTTATGAGGCAATTTCTCTCAGGGTAGACAAAGATTCCACACTGAAATCTGGACGAAAAACAAATTTCGCGATTCAAATCTGGTCAGTTTTGCATTTTTCC
The DNA here is from genome assembly GCA_022817305.1 of Leptoteleia sp. ZL-2020. Taxonomy (NCBI): domain Eukaryota; kingdom Metazoa; phylum Arthropoda; class Insecta; order Hymenoptera; family Scelionidae; genus Leptoteleia; species Leptoteleia sp. ZL-2020. The sequence goes on from JABFPN010000691.1 coordinate 20,077, forward strand.
CAGCAGAGGAAGGTGGAACCAGGAGAGTCCGGCTATTGCGTACGCTCATTTCGAGCGAATAAATATTCATCGGTGGCGAACGATTTGTTTCGGTCAAACGAATTACCTCTTTTTTTTTTTTTTTTTTTTGTTTTCTTCTTCCGCGGCGCGTAATTGAAAAACGCCAACGGTAATCGATATATATTCATTAATCGGTGAATTAACGGCCGGAGTTACGCAATTTGTAATTCGTCCGGGCGAAGGGAAATTCATCGCGGGTTATGAATCCAAATGAGATTGCAAATTTATTCCTTTCAGGCGCGGGTCGCGCATTGTTTTTGCGCGATTGTCATTTGGCGATGGCATCGCGTTCTTTTCTTGGCTTATGTATGCCCGCAGCGATCACAATGACGCATTGTACATTTCATCTCTTTGTGGGTTGATCACTGTTTCCACGGCTTTTCTACGCTCGATGCGCGCGCGCGCGCACCCGAGCCTAACACAAAAAGTAATAGCTCGGGCTTTGCACGAGAAGGCCTCTTTCACCACTAAGACTAATTATTTGTTATAAGTATTTCATAAATTATTCATTGGCAGTTCATTTTCTTCAAACTCGATACACCATTGCTGACAATCCTGGTTAAAATGAAACATATATGGACCATATATGTTTTAACAATTTCGTATAAGGATATAAAAAATTCATACATCGACATATATGTTTTTCCTTAATTCATATATGGCCATAGATGGTGCATATATGGCAATAATTGATTTCCATGTAAGGAAATTATTAAGTGCATATATGCCTAGAATATTATATCATTAATTGCCATATATCGCCATATATGGAGTAAAGAAAAATGTATATAGACCATTTATGGGTTAAAGAAAAATATATATGGTCCATATATGTTTCATTTTTACTAGGGAACTTGTAATGTGACTGAAATTTCCTATGATTTTGTTCAAGTTTAAGGTATTGATTGAAAATAACAATATTTATCACCGAAAATACATTCTGACATTTGATTTGTAAGAAAAGAAAGGTATATTATATTGACCTTAATTGAATGAAAGTGCAGTACAAAATAATGTACAAATTACAGAGAGGACAATACCATGAAAAGTTAAATTAATCACGCAAGCGTATCTAATGATTGTGATGTAATCCTGTAGATAACTTTTTGATATTCTTTCCAATTTTGATTATTAATTTAACTTATATATATATATATATTTGTTTCTCACTTCATTAATTAGCTGTTAGGTAAATATTAAGTTCAGCCTATCAAAAATTTATATTAAAAATGTTGGAGCAGCTATTAAATGTGCTTTTTATTAATATTGTTGCTGTGATATATGATGACATTCGTGTTAATGGATCCGTCGAAATTTAAAATAAACAATGACAAAAATTTTGTCCAAGAAAATTGAAATCGCACTGAATTAAAACGTTATAGCAATTTCATGTATAATTTGTCATAAAAGTGAAATAAGATACGAAATGTGTTGTTTGTAAGAATGAATAATAAAAGGACTACTCGAAATTTAAACCGAGTTTATAACTCAAAATATCAATATTTCACTCAAATCAAGTTTAATGGCCCATAAATCAGAAACTTAAGTTAAATAACTACCAAGTCTCATAAAATCTATTATGTTACAGTATCCCTAATTGAAAAGTATTCTTTATCCAAGTGAACTTAATGTTATTTTCATCATAGAATATGGAAATGTAATAAATTTGATTTTATTAACAATTTTAAATATCTTGCAATAAAAGATAGTGGGTTCCATTTAAGAAAAAAGCATCAATTTGAACTGTTTCAGAACCAAAAGATTTCATAGAAATTTGAATGTCACTATTATTTATTATTATTTATACTGACATATTAATAAACCTGCCAGCACCCAAGTGCATTGTCATATGTTTTTACATGATCATAAAATTACCTTGTCAGTAAAGTAAAATTTATAGCTATATTTAAAATGGAAAAATATTTACCACATTGCGACGACTCGTTTCCCTTACTTTACTCATTTTCTCAAGATGAAACAATATTAATTTTATTGCACAGATTAAATTTTAATCCCTTCTTCTTTAGTAACTTGATTTTTGTAACACTTTTTCCTCTGCAAATATAAAGAACTTTGAACTATACACGAGCAAACTTTTCGAGCTACAAACTTAATATTTAAACATTAACAACAATGCAATCGACGTGGTTCAATTACAATTTATCAAAAAATAACGAACCAGTTTCAATTTGTAATTAAAAAAAAAAAAGGTAATAAAAATACATTTTATAATCAATTCGCTATCTTAGTAGGCCATATCAAGGTTTAGACCTATTTATAACATAAATTATTCACCATTATCTACTGCAACTTATTTCAGATTCTGTTTACCATTTGATAATACTTAAAAATTGATAGAAGTATGTGTGTAATCAATAATCGTTTTCAGGTTTATTTAACGAATATTCCTTCGTCGGGCGGAGGAGCTGGAGAACATGACAGTGCATTATCGTGTAATGTTACCGAATCATTTTTTAAAAGGAGTGAATGAAAAATCATCAATTATAATGAACGTATTTACATTATCAATCCAGACACCGGTTAATGTCACATTTACAACCAGGTTGTTAACGAACAAAATATTGATATTGTGCCACTGAGAAAAATTTCTTAGTACCCACAGAAAAATGAATCAGTTAATTTTACAATAATAAATATTACTCATCACAGATTTATTGGAGTGCATACTTTATTATAGTATTTCCTTCATATTTTATCATAGGAATGTTTATAAATTGCCTTGTGGGGCTTGAATTCAATTTTTGATGGGAAAATTAATTATTAATAAAAAGTTTAATAATTTGGCATTATATTTACAGAATGTTATTATATGGAGAACTTAAATGATTGAATTTTGATAAATTAGTTTATCAAAAATAGTAATTCTATGTAATTTCGTACAACTTAACAATTTGTTCATTAACTTTTAATAAACTGTTTAATAACTGGTTTATTTCTTATTTTTTAATACTCTTTTAATACTCTTTTCTTTCTCTCCATGTAAAATTTACTTTAAATTACAAAGAATACCATAAATACAAAGATATATAAGTTATTATATAATTTAACAGCAATTACTAATAACGATCTCTCAATGTAACATTGAGAAATTAACAATCTACATCGTAAAAGTAATCGATATACTTGGTTACTAAGATTAATAAACAACCCACTTCTATTATCTCATCGAATTGACCATTAAGAATTATGGAATGTACAATTTAAGACCTTTTGTGTTAAAAATTTCTACGACTGATTGAACCTATCCATTCGTTACAGCGATGAAAAAAAAAAAAAAAAGAATACCTCGCTTGAGTGGAAAGCAATAAAACGATCTGGTTCCATTAACTGCATTTGCGGGAAAGATAAATTTCACGGGTAGCGTCTTAGTTCGCGCAATTGATGAAACGAGGTTCATTGGTGACCAGCTGCGACATAATCGATTGTTTAACTAAACGTACTTAGAGCAACCAATTAGTATTCAATTAAACTGATCCGATGATAAAAACGGTTTATATTGACCAAGGATTATGTCGACACTTTAATTAAATGGTAATCGAATTGAAAAAACATTTGAAATTACAACGTCGTTTCTCTTTGCAAACACAAATTGCACGTTGAAACAAAACGGATTTCATATCAGATAACATATCACGTTATTTATAAGTGTTAATTATTAATAAAGTTGTTAAATATTGTTCACCCAAGGTTTTTCAAACTTATACAATAAATATGCATTATATATTATAACATGTAATTATTATGATTCTAACATTTAAAATTTCAAAAAGTACTTTATCTTTTAAGTTAATTTAACTTTAATATTGTTTAAAAAGTATCTCAATTGTTTAAAAGTAAAAAACCTTTTTTAAAATCATATGCCAAGATAATTTGTAATAATTTTTTAAATTAAGAAGTATTGCGAATCATATCATGGTAACATATGTATTCATTTTATTTATTATATATATATATATATATATATATAAATAACTGTATATAAAATTTGATATGAAAAGTTTAAGAAGTGTTTGGTATCATTTTAAACAATTAATGGTCCTGACTGAAAACGAGGAGCCTAATTTTATCTTCAATTTGAGAAGCATTTAACAAAGAAGAAGAAATGAAAATTATCGATACAATAAAACAATCAATGGCAAACAATTACAGAATCGCTTAACGTCAATTCGTTGCGAGACCGGTCTGACTGGTGCATGGAATTTCGTGTGACTCAACGATAATTATATATAGTTATTGTAACAATGCCAAAGTGCTATAATCGTTACACTTACATTGTAGTGTATTTGAACCTCCAATGAGGCCAAAGAACGGTGCCCGAATTTGTAGGAGTGTCAAAGTTAATTCCGTTCACAACAGTTTTAAGCGATTTTAATCGCCCCGCACGGGAGCTTGTTTCGCAGGGAAAAATTATCCCGAAAGTTCCACGATGAAATTAAAATCGAACTTGCTTGCAGTTGAATCCGTTAATTTGAACCTTTAATGCCAGGAGCCCTGAAAAATATCAACTATTTTGGAGCAGTAAAATTTAATCGTAATTTTACGATATTGGATTTCGAAATTAAACCTTAAACGACAAAATATGGATTTTTAGAGATGAAACTGGATAGTGGTTGAAATATTAATTACTCCCTAAGAAAATTAATCTGACTCAACGTTCAATATTTTTCTATTGTTTATATTCAGACTGAACGTCTGAATGATTTGAAAATGGAAAATTAATCCTACTTTTCTTTTAATTTAAAAAAAAAAAAAGAAATTACATGAGTGTATACTAAAATTTCAACCGTTGATAGATAAATCCTAACAAAAGGTAATTATATTTCGACATACATTTTAATGAAAACAAGAGATAATGGAGCTTATTATTTCTTTTCTGTATAACTGCAGACAGTTACCAATATATAAGTTAACAAATTTAAATCTATTTGTGAATCTATAACATTATTGAAATGCTTAGTTAATGAATAATCAATATTTCAGACTGATTTTTAATTTAATAATAGAGTTCAAAGTAGCCAATGGATACGTTATTCAGAAAAAAAATTAAATCTATCGAAGAAGAATGCTTCCATATGCAATATTCTAATTTTATATATTTTATTATCCGCACTTTTTTGTAATGCTCAGTTACTGTCCGTTATGATAGTCGAAAGTATATTTTATATTTCTCTTTAATTAATAACAATTTTTATCTTTTGTAATAAAATAAACAAAAAAAGATCAGGAATAAAAAGATGAAGCTCATAAAAAATAAATTAACATCTCACAAATTTTATATAATTCAGCGTACGCTCAAGAAATACGGTACAGATTATTTAAATTCTTTAAATAAAAAAGGGGTAAAACAAGATCAATAATATAAATAACGAAATAAGTTTGCGATTGATAACTTTGAGGAGTTGAATGTTTGTTCAAATGAAATTCTTTTTAACAATAAAATGTCTGTCTTCTGCTGTGTCAAAGTATAGACTAATTTTTCCACAATAATATTAAATTTTTAAAAGACTCAATAAATTGCAAAATCTAATGTTAAAACAATATTAAAATCTACTGTTAATAATATATATATATTTTTCATACGAATTTTCTATGCAAATGTTTATCATTATTATTATTATTACTATTATTATTGCAATCTGCAACCAAATTAAATAAGCAACATTAACGGTAACATTGAAGGGAGTTGCCCTTCAATTTTTGGAGGTACTCTTTCAATATGATATTGAGAACTAGCTCATTCTTTTCATTATACGAAAGAAATTCTTTCTATTATAAAAGAAATTCCTCCTAATATAGAGGATAAAATTGTACGTGAGAAATATTATCATCATTTGCAAGCTTGAACATTTGTCTTCAAATTAAAAAAGACCTTCTTTATTTAGACATACCGAGACCTTTCAGAACTATTATCTAGAAGAAATGTGAATAAAAATCTTTAGATCGGATAAAATAAAGATTTATTTTGAATGATTATTTAAAAAGTGGAAATTATACTTCAAATTTAATATACGAGACAATATTTTAGTAAGGATATAATCAACCAATTTTTACTTATGGATCATATATTGACGTGAGTTTTTCTTACAAATTATTATTTTTTTTGTTATTAAACTAATTATTTTATGATAAAATATTTGTTAACCTTTTTAATTTTAATAACCCGAATAAAATGTATTGAAAAAATTTATCTTTATTTAACTATAAAAGAATATAATAAATGTAGAATATTTTTCTTTTATAAATTATGAATGAATAAATTTAATTAGCAATTTAATAGCATTTATATTTAAAGTTTACAATTATCATAAAAGGTCATCAGTTTCAGGTTAATTAAAACTATGAACCCTTTAGTTCAATGAATCAACATTTTTTTTCATTCCAACTTCACCAATTTCTTTTTATTTTACGAAAATGTCTATATTTTGCCGGGCATTCAATCAATAAATCACTCGTTCTTTATTTCTAAATTTACTTCGTCATTACACTAAAAAGTATGTAGCAAATAATGTAGGATGAACGTGATAAAATAATTTTTCCTCCATCATGTCTGGCATTTTTTCTATTTTATGTCTCTCATAACCCTGAAGCTTAATAAACTTTAACGAAATTAAAAAAAATAAAACGTTTTACTCGTGCTTTACATGTGTGTGACACGCTTTACACGTGTGTAAACACTTAAAGATAAAATGTTAATATTTAAATATATTTTTAACTAAATAATCATTTATATATTTAACTTTTCTTAAGTTATCAAGTTAAGTTAACAATTAAATAAAAAATAGACATCGTATTAATCTGAATTTCTGATACAAATACTTTTTCTTTTTTTTTTTTTGGTTAATCAAATTATAATTTTAAATCCTATTAAACAATAATGTAAAGAAAAACTCAAGTCTTCGTAATTATTCAGTAATACTTTCATTTAGAAAGTTATTTACAAAAAACATATTCAAAATATTTCTTCAACATATACTAAATTAAAAGCATAGCGATAAAAATTTAAATCTTCTCTAAAAATGCGCGTTTAATCAGTGCAACTATACTTTTATGGTGTAAAACCAAAGGCAGTCTTTCAGTTCGCACTGTACCTTTTATCACTTTCATTTCCAACAATCAATCCATAGCAGTATGGAACTGGGAAATCCACGACGAGAATTCGAAGCATCTCCATAGTGGTATAGCCAGTGTCATGCATTGTGGTATTGTCAGAAATAAAGCAGTGGGTAGTCATGTCTCGCCGATCTTTCCCCGGCCGTTTTCTTGAAATATTTTAAATAATATCGAAAATGGAGCTGTCTGGCTCGCTGCCTGGAGTTCCATATTTGAGTCCCTACCTCGATCATCGTCGGCAACTGGTTCTTTCATCATTGAAATCCGGCATGATAAACCGCGACAAAACTTGACGGAGCATTCGATTCCTCTACTTCCGTTCATGTTTTATGCATCCACGAAGGAAACGAGATATTTTCTCCCCGCAAGGATCTCTGTCCTTCTTCCAAACGTACTCTCTGTGCATTGTACTATTATTGAAATGTCATTATTTTCATCAACAGTACAAAAGATAATAAATCTTTCTTAGTTAATTAACAATTTTACTCTTTGGATGATATTATTATTCAAAAGTCAAATAAAATTGCTTTTAATATCTAATGAGTCTGAAAAATCATTTATTAAATTAATTAATAATATAAATTAAAAATCACTATGCTTCTATATTAACACCCTTTTCTGTTATATTATAAAAAATAATATAAATTACGTGTTGCTTATTCGGATTGCAAATGCAAAAAATAAAAGATGCTTTAAACATAACCTTTTCATTGAAGTAATACTTAATATTAATTTAATTTTCACTTAAATACTTAATTTTAATTTGATTTTAATTTAAATACTTAATTTTCATTTAATTTTCATTTAAATACATAATTTTAATTTAATTTTCATTAAGTCTTAATTAATAGAAAGAATAATTTTGTCTTAAATATAAAACTATTTACCCCAAAACAAACTCAAGTTTTCCATATAAAATGAATCATTTCCATTTGCGATCAATTAACTGCTGAATTATTTGGCAAAGTTGGTGCCGCCAAACGCCAATTGAATGAGTCAAAATTTCCTGGCTTATAATCGCACGTAAACGCCGTTTCTGATAAATGCCCGGTTTAAGATGAAGAATAGAAAAGACGGTCGTAATTTGTTGGCCAAGTTTTGGCACACTCGCGGATCTCTTTTCATAAATACAGGGAAATCATTTTCGATTTCCACACGAATATTTCCAAACGCTTGTCCCGCGTACCCGCGAACGCTTTTGTCAACAAACACTTGTATTTGACGAACGATGCGGTTTATTCCCGTTACTGGCTCGCATTTATTATTGAATTTCTTTGAAAAATGCGACCATCAAGGTTATTAGTCGTTAATTTATTCGCGCGCGAGTTCACTACAGTAGTATTTATAGTCTCCACGACTTAATAAATTTCAATTTCGCTTCGCTTCCGGTGTTGTCGAAATTGATAAATCGATCGAATAATTTGTTATGGAAAAACAAATATGTTGCTCTCGCAGGCAACATTATACTTGTATCGAAACTATAGTTTAATGTTTCTAGTCACTTTTACGACGTTTTTGTTTGTTAATTTATGGCGGTATTCGATAGGCATTCGAACAAAACGTTCCACTAGATTCTTTCCTTTTCTATCCAAACGTTGAAATTCGGAAAGAAAAAGAGAAAGAATCTAGTGGAATATTTCGTTCGAATGTCCACCGAATACATTATTTTTAAATAAATTTCAATGGTATTACACATTACGGATCATAATCGAACGTAAACGTTACGTTTACGTAAAAATGAACAATATAAAATTTAGCAATGCAAAAGTAAAAAATATTCCATCAAATAGTTCCGCCATTGTAATAAAGAAAATGGAGAAACAGTAAAATAAATAAATTATGCAAAATATGGATGCAAATCTTATCACAAATCTTATCATACCTTTTTTAAGTCGAAAAGCTGTTGGACAAATGCAACGTTGTGACGCCATAAGTGATCTCCGTGGACGAAACCATATTTGCACATTTTAACGAACGATTACGATTTTAAATGAATAAGAAAGTATTATAACTGTACTATAAGTGTGATAATACAACGCGACACTCCCGAAAAAACCCGATAAATGCAAATAAAACGATCTTAAATCACAACGAGATGACTAGTAAAAAAAAGTGCGGGAACATCTTCCCTCCAAATTGCCTCACTTCGCCGTTCAGCAAGAAGAGCCAATCAGTGGCTAGCAAGGTGGCGCTACTTACGCGGAAGATTTGAAAATAATAAAAGTGATGGAAAATAATGTCGTAATAATAAATTTTCTTACGTACGATTATTTTCGAAAATGTTTATCTTTGTCTGTAAAAAAATAAACATTTTTATTATAAAAAATAAATAAAATTAGAATCTCAAGAATACTTTATGTAAAAAAAACCGACTTTTTAGTTGGCATTATTCATGGAGTTTTCAGATGGCGCCACAGCGGACTTCTGGTGCCTATGACCGTGTTGACCGTGTCTAATGCGCGTATCATGTTTTCCAAAAGTTTTTATCTTTTTCTCGTTGTTTAGTTTTTATATTTTTATTTAGTACTGAACGCTGATTATCAAACATTGCCTATAGTTCAATGGTTATCGTCCAATAAGAGAGCAGATCTCAAGAAATCATGGTCGTTAAAGAAGAAAAAAGAACGCTAACTTAATTGTTTTATTTTTTAACGCTTTAACATTGTATAATAACGGTTCCATAGTTTAAACAAGAAAAATTCGTTCATTCTTGTGTAGTGATATTTAGTCTTCAAAATTTAGTTTGGAAATATTACAAATAGTTGAGGTGTATTCAACAAACATCGACGGAATTGTCCTTGCGTAAGTAAACAAACAAAGAGTCGTTTTAAATTTTAAGTTTATTACGTACATAGTCTCATCTTTATTATTATTACTTTATAAAAGGTAAAAAATGATAGAAAAACAAGATGCTTAATTAAATTAAATAATTATTTGAATTAATACGTGTTAAATCTTACTTAATTTTGTTGTTTGAAAAATTGAATGTTTTCCAAAATATTTATTTGTATCCAAAAACCCTTTTATTTCTTTATTATCTCTTATTTATAATGAAAACATCCAAATAAAAACAAAGTGAAACTAATTTTAAATTAATATTTCATCTTAGCTTCTTACTACGGAAACAAAACTGTAACATCACAAAGCTACTCTGACATTTGATTGGATCACAAGTGTTGCAGAAATTACAAGGTAAGTAGTTTTATCACAACTTAATAATTTGCAATAATTATTATAACAAAACTTGTGTTACACTCATGCACAACTATTCTTATAGATTTTCATTCTTATCAATTTTATTTAAAATGTCAATTTCTGGCATTTCAACTAACTTAAATTGTTTAAAAATTACTAAAGCACTGCTAGAGGTAACTTTTGGGCACTAATAATGTTCAAAATTGTCTCTAGTCCATACTTGAATTAGCAAGATAATGGCCTGTGACAGTGCTACATGAATGTTTGACTGTTTAAGGGAATCGGGAGTATCATACCATGGTATAAGTTGTATCATAATATACCAACACATTCATCATGACCAGTATTATACACATCGAGCATGCATTGATCGTGTCAAATCTAATCATTGGTCATAATAATGGCCAAATACATATTACCAATGATTAATAATGACTGCATGCCACTCTCCGCTGACATTGGTATTCAAATAGCCGCGGTATCACTTGTAATATTAATGACCTTGTTATGGCGACCTTAGTACTACTTTTAGCAAGTAGGGTCACATAATGCGATTGTAATAGGTTTTAGTGAAATTGAACTTTTGAATCATATAAGTAGGCCGATTTGAGAATTTAAATGTCAATGCCTTTTCAAATGTCCGTGTGTTATTTTTTATTCGACAAACAAACTTTGCGGCTCTGCATGAAAAGTAGGCGTCGATCACTTTTATCCCGACCACACTGAGAGAAATTTATTAGTAGTTGCTGCGATATTTTACAGTAACTAGGGGATACGTACGTACGTGCATTTATAGTATTCCTTATAATATGATATATTATTTTAACAAAATATTAGAAAAAATATATATTTTTGTAAGATTTTTCTTTAATTTATTATAAATTATCGTTAATTCATTATAAATGAACATTCTTATGTAAATAAACTATATCCTCCTTTTTAAATATGGTATAAAACAATATAATGAAATATCCAAATTTGAATGCAAATCTGTTTTAATATAAAACAATTAAATATGGATAGATTAGTTTTTATTGTTAGAATAAAAGAAATATCTATTGTTTTGTTAATGAAATCACTTAAAGTTTATGTTATCTCTTTTTATCTTCTTTTGCTTTTTTCCAGATTTTTATTTTATTTGTTAGACCATGGTCACTAACTAAAGACACAGGTGTATCATTGCATCTTTTGTACTGCTTTTCAGTATTTTTTTTGCACATAAAACATTTACGAATGTATTTACTTTTCATTAGACTGCCTCCAAGTTGCACACAAACAGCTTACGACGAATTGCACCTAATATCTTCAAAATTCAACGCAAAACTAAATTTAAAAAGTAAATTTATATTTCCGTTGGTTTATACTCCCCTCCTCCCCATTTATTATTTCATTATGTATAATGTTTTTGATCTTTAAATCACGTAACATGGTTTTTACTTGTTCTTATGAAGCATTTTAATTTGTATTTTTTTTTTTTTTTTTTATAAGCATAGCTTAGGAATAGTGAACTGACTATGCTGTAAATTTCAGTGTCAGACGAGATACAAATTGCTTTCTGGAATTATTATGTACTGAAATAATGAAAATCATTGTGTTAAAAAATGTTTCATGGAATTTGGAGATAAAAATATAAGTTGGAAAACGAAGCATATCTTTAACTGAAAGCAGCACGTATCATTAACAAAATTAAGCTACTCATTAATCATGAGTGAACTTCTGTTGCTTCTCACACCACTATCACAAAGATAATTAATTATTCTTCAAAGTAATAGGATTACAACTCTGGATATCTTTGCAAATAATTTGTATACCAAAATTTGCGTGGATACCAAAGTTCTTTTTACATGTAGTTCACCTGGATTAACAATGAACTCGTACCGTTTAACGTTGTCTCTAGAATTAAAGTTGGAAATTCGGAACTTTCCATTCTAATAGTGGCACAAATAACTTCAAGTTTCAGTTGATACCTTTATGTGAGTACCAGAAATAAAAAGGTATATTTTATACTTGGAATTTATATTAGAATTGAAATTTAAAACAATATTTGCAGATTTCATTCCATATAAATTCCGTATAAAATAAACAAAAGTTTGTAGCTTTGCAGAAATATGTGGAACGAGAAACAGATTGAATATTGTACAAATTTTGGAATATATAATTAGACTTTTTTAAACAGCTCAATATAAGCTAAATATGCATTCTAATAAGCGGAAGTGTTCGAGTTATTTTAATTCTCAGTTGAATTCGGTTATCGATTGCTGTAAACATTTACAAATTAATGCATTGTAATCAATAAACTGATATAAATTATAAAAGTATTAATTATTATGACATCGTTAGGTGCATATCCGTAATTAATAATTGTATTTTAATAAACTCTTTGTCTGAAATTATTATGAAGCCAATTTATTGGTAATAATTTTAAAAGTTGACTTGGGAATAAATTTACATCATTATCAATACTTTAAACGAAGCCGAATGTTAAATCAGTTTAGTTTATACTGATAACTATTTCTAGTCTAAATATTGTTCAGTCAATATTACATTGTGTGTAATTAAAATAATTACATTTTCAACAAACATTACATAACTTTACTTATTATTATAATATTTAAACTTTATATGTAATTTCTATGAAAAAGATACATAGCAAATATAGCCTAAATTGATAGCAAGTTCAGGATATACTCGCACTATTAAGCTGTGCACAATATTTTCTAAGATCATTTCTAATGATTATTGATATCTGCAAGTATTTCAAGTGTAACTAAAACTTATGGTACATAGACTTATATTGAAAGTATATCTTGAAATTGTAATAATTTATTACCAAGCTTTTTTGGTGTTTTTTTTTTTTGCAAACTTGATGGTAAGGTTTTCTTGGTGTAGTTATATAAAGTAAGTTTTTTACTTTTTATTATTATCATATCAAATGGAATATTTAAAAATAATTAATTAATGAAATTTGAAAATTGATATTAATTATGCTTATAAGGTACGTGAATGATTTCAACGTTTCGGGAAAGGTGATTTTGACGTCGAAGACCAGCGATGGAAGGGAAGATTTCCAAAAATTCTAATTTGGAGGCATCACTTCATGGAGACTCGTGCCAAATGTAAGAAGAATTGGCAGGATCATTAGGAGTGACTTAACAAGGCTTTTCAAATCACCTCAAAACCATGATAATGATTCAGGCTTTGTGATTCAAACAAGGAAATTGGGTGCTGTACGAGTTAAAGCCGAGGGACGTTGAGCGGCGTTTGTTTGCTTGTGAACAACTGCTTGAAAGGCAAAGACGGAAGGGATTTCTGCACCGCATTGTGACCGAGGATGAAAAATGGGTTCATTCCGATAACCCCCGAGTGCAAAAAATCATGGAGACTTCCCGGCCACGCTTCCACGTCGACGGACAAACCGAATAATCACAACTCCAAGGTCATGCTTCTGTATTTGGCGTGACCAGCAAGGCGTATCGTATTATGAGCTGCTAAATCAGTCTAGCATTGAAAGACAAACGGTCGTCATATAATAGGAGACGAGATGAAGTGATTTTGCAGCATGACAATGTTCGACCTCTCGTTGCAAAATCGGTTGAAATGAAAGGTTCTCATATGATGAGTGAAAGTAGTAGCCAGTTTTTTAATAAAATCTCGAATGTAGGAGAAAAATAGCGGAAGCAAAGTTTTACACCTAATAATATATTAAAGATTGTAAACTAAAAACAGAATTTAAACAAAATGTAAAATATTATATATGAAGTTTACATTACTTTCTCAGGAGTGTCGTACATTCGCCATGTAAATAGTAATTTGTTAAATACTTTTCTCCGTGTGTTTGCACATTCCAGTACCTTTTTTAATAATGAACATTTCTCAAACAAACTTGTCCAATAAAATCTGACCTAATTTGAATAACAAATACTTTAATATCATAGAACTCGTTGCGTCGATAAATAATAATAGCGGTGTAGATTATATCGATATTTCTTCAAAACAATAATTAACAAGCTCAAATCTATTTTTCTCATCTTTCACGGAGTCGTATTCAAGATTTATATCAGGAACGTCCCTTCGGATAGAATTCTCCGCGACTGTTTTACATCGAGTGTCATTGATTGTGCGAATAATTTATAACTAATCAATACCCAATAAAACCCAGATTTTCTAAATTGAGTTCTTGATCAAAATCGACCATTAGTCATGCGGTTATCTAACATACATTATCCTTAAATCCTAATTTCCATTTTTCCTGTTTAACGCCAGGGCTCAATTATGACCCGCGGCATAAATCAAAATTTCAGCGGGTTGCAATTGCAAATCTGAGATCACTCTTAATTCCCGCGGGCGAGCACAGGGAAATGTAAACACAGGATGAATATGACCAAACCATGTTGACCATACCGCGCTAATCCTTATGTTGATCATGTAAAAATTGAACTGGGGAATAATGTAAACCATATATTTATTTTTAACAAATTGAAAGTCAACACAACAAAAGAAAAGGTGTATCCTTTGCATTCTGTTTTAAACTAACGCGATAGCTCGCGTTGATTTTACATATTTTTCCTACATTATGCTGTCTTTTTGACCTTGGTGCACATCATACACTGAGAAAAATGAAGTGTCACAAATTAATATTTTTTATATTGCTTTAAGGATATACTGAAATAATAATTGCCATTTTTACTATGTTTAATAGTAAAATCTTTGACTCCTCAGTGATATCCCTAAATTCATACAAGTAACTTTCAATTTTACCAGTAATTTTTTCTCAGTGTATGTACCATTAAGGTTACTAACTGTGCATAATAAACCTAATAACGACGATCTTACCGTGGGTATCAAATTTCTTAATAATGGTTTCGATGATTGTAGTTCTGGGCGCCACGTGACCTCGTCTAACAGGCATCGCAGGACGATTCCCCGGCCAGTCGGCGTCGGGCACACAACGTGGCGATGAATAACAACGATATATTTCTCTCTGTATCCGCAAAAATACAACACTAATGGAGCACTAACTGACCACACGCGACGAGCACCGGGGGAGGCCCTCTCTCATCTCTCTCTCGCTCTTTCTCGCTCTCTCTCTCTCTCTCTCTCTCTCTCGCAGTCGAAGAATACTCGGGTAAAAAAGCACAGCACGAGTTGAGCACGTCGCAGTCGGCGTTAAGTGGAGGCATAGACGAGGGCCGCTACCAGCAGCAGACCGGGGCCGGAGGATGGCGCCCCGCGGAGCGTGAAAGCGCGGCGAAGCACGAGCGCGAGCGTCAACAGCGGCACTTGCGGTGTCGCGAGGAGCGCAGGACACGCCAAGTTCACGGGTCGCCGTCGCAACGAGGTCATCGCTCGGGGTGCTCGACGGGCGCCTCTCTCTCAGCGCGGCAGGGACAGCGGCACCGGGGCGAACTGGCGCCACGCCGAACCGAGGCCGTTGCGAGCCCGAAGGTCACCACCGCTCGGCGCTTCCTCGTCGTCCTCCTCGGCCGTGCGGCCACCTGCGCCAAACACTTCCGGCGTCATCGTTCGGAACCCGCAACGATGCCGGAGTCCCGCGATGGTTGGGGGTCCCGCGCGGCTCCTTCCACCCCCCGCGGGGGCTCTCTTCCCAACGGAGTTCGTACAAAAAAAGGCGAAGGCAAGCGCGAAGGATAGTCGGAAAAGGCACGTGGTACAAATGTGTTTGCGTTATTATATTGCGGCTTCGGCGTTGTTCTTTCCACCACCTCCGCCTCTTCACCCCCTGTACTTGCGTGCTTGCGTGCACGCGTGTAAGCGGCGGCGGATCTGGCCCCGCGAAACGGAGGCCTCGCGGATTCCTCTACGATTCCTCCAATCGGATCATCAAATGTTTAGGCGAGCGCGCATCGCGTCCTGCGGGCCCATCGGCCGCGTCTCTCGTGTCGGTCCGCGGAGGCGATGCGGAGACGATGCCGAGCGCGCGGGCGTTATCAGTCGGCCCCGGCGCTGCCCGGTACGCGGCGGCAGCCAGGCCCTCCGGGTCGTCGCGCCGCGGTCATCCGTGCCGCCGGCGACCACTTGGACCCCGCCGTGCGAGCCAGTTTCATGCGCGCAGTTTGCGACCGTTTGCCAGCGGTGAACGTCCCGGCTCGCGCGCCGCCCGTTGCTGCCGCCTCCGGCGACGACTCGGTTGCTGCTCCGTTGCTGACCGCCCCGCTGGGTAAACGGGCACGCGAGGGGACGCGCCGATTCGGCGACCGACTGGCTTTCGCGTTACGTCCGGGGCCTCGCGCAAAACTGCCTTGCCGTTCGATCGGCCAACTTGCTACTGGCGTTTTCTCGCGCAACAGACACCTCGAGCCAACGTCCATCGACGACCACCGAGGCGAACACGGCGGCGACGGCAACTGCCGCGCCGCCACCAGGGCGCCTGCGTCGCGACGCCCCTCCCCGACGCGCGCGTCGAGCCGAGATTATGCCGGGGGCTGTCAACCTTCTACGCGGATCCGAATAATAGTACTGATAATGCTTCGCGATAGGCCAACTGCGCTCGCCGCTTGCCGGGCTACTTTACCCGTGCCCGCGCGAGCAACAATTTTTCCTGCAAAAATAACGCACGTTTCGGATTCAATCCGTAGGGTGGCTCGTTTCGTGCAATAAATACTTGCAGTTGGGACGACTGTGAGGTAGAATCATGAAAATCAGCCCTAGAAAAAATGAAACATATATGGTTTAAAGATGCGTTAACAATTTCATACAAGGAAATAAAAAATTCATATATGGATATATGTTTTTTATGTGAATTTCTTATTTTCGTATATGAAATTGTTAATATATATATGGTTCATATGTCAATTTTAGTATTTAAAGTTTAGTATATAAAGTCTGCTATAAACAATAGTAAAATTTAAAGATTATGTAGCAGATTTTAACTCAAAACTACTAAAAAATGCTCTTACATATTTCGTACATATCCCTAAATTAATATGAAATGTTGTAAATTTTACCATTACTTTTTTTTCATTATGTATGATACCAGTATATAGCGATACTGTATACGATATCAGGATATAGCGATAACTAAGATATTTCAAAGATAATCTAATGATATCTATCCTTATAAGATATAATGATATTGAAGCTATTATTATGATAGCTTCAATATAATACAAGATATCTGTATCAAGTCTAAGATAGAGTTCTGATTAAAATAGTTCTTAATACTACTAAAGTTTGTAGTTCCTATAACAGTAATCGTGTTGCAACTATATACAATTTTAATTGTGCTTACTGTGTAAATTTCTCTCAGTGTGCGGTTAAGTCCGACTGTCTATCATGCGGGATTACTAACTATTGACGTTTACTGTTAACGATGGGAAGGTACACGTAGGGGGCGGACGTTTTGTTCGCCGAGTACAAAAATTACAACTAAAACTTGACTCCGGAAAAATGACGTTTAAAGGAACATTAATGGGGTGAAAATTAGGCTAGTGCAGTAGGTCATGCGGAACTTCCACGTGGGCAATTTCCACCTACATAGAAGTCAGGCGGAGAGAAAGCACATTGGAAAAGCAAATATTTGAAAAATGATCTACCGCTTGTATGCGTGAAATTATTTTTCTGCAACTTTCTCCACAAAATTGCGCAAAAACAAGTCCTATAAAATAGATATGCGAATATAATACATGTATTAGAAAGCTTTTCAGTTCCTATACTTCGAACAAAGTTACAACTAAACTTACTATACTTTATACCCACACTTATTTATTTATTTCAGTAAAATTTATCATATAAATCGTTGATCTAAAAAATTATTCTTTCACACAAATTCTTTTTACTTACAAAAACATTTGTTTAAAACAAATTTTATTGTTATTATACGGATTTTTTACAGCAATTTTTTTTATGAAAACGTCGTCATACCGTATGTAAATTAGTCATATGAAGAGAACAATTAAAATTCGCCAAAACTCGCGAACATCCTGCTTAATTCAATAACACTCTTTAAAATTTAACTGTTTTTGCATCTGCCTGGAAAATAAACTCAAAAGACAATTAAATTTCAAATCAGACTAAATTCTCTGCCCATTTGTAAAAGTAATCATAAACCCACTTTTTTTACGAATGTATTGAGGATAGAAATTTTGACCATATAAAAGAATATTTATTCCTTTTAATATTTAAAAGTATTTGAAACAATATAAAATTGCTTTAACAACTTAAGAAAATGTGACATACGTGCATACATTTATTTTGTTATTTTTATTAGAAAGTAAAATTAAAACTTTACATATTATATTACCAATAATGTATTACCAATTATGTATTATATTGATTATTGGCCTCTAGCATATTTGATTACGATCGAAGATATAGCGATTTGTATACTTTATGGGATTTTATGGGGTGTTCCGAGGCGGGTTTTGTAACGAGCGCGTGCATACTTGTTTGTTATCCCCAAACACGTATGCATACGAAATTTGGAGTGGCACATTCGATTAGGGCCGAAGATATATATCATATAGTCTATGTGCTCGGTTTGTTTACATTTTCCTTTATTTTCAACGCTGAGAACTTTAGTTACCCAAACTTTTAGCCTTCATTGTAAATAAAAAACAATTCAAAACTCTCGAAAATGTAATTACAAAAGAAAGTAACATTTCTTGTCTAACAGATTTTAACTTTCACCTGTTTCGTACAGTGTAAGACAAACTTATTGATTTATGAAGTAATTAAACTTTAAACCCATCGCGATATATTTATTATAATATTCGTACATCTTTCATAATTGGAAGTATTTCATAAGTAGCACAATGTTCATTTCAATATTTTATTCCTAAAAGTAATTAATTAAATTTATCAGATTTGGAATTATTATATAAAAAATGCCATTGGGCTTAAATTATAGAAATTTGGGGGGGACAAATTAAAATTGGGACATATATATAACAATATTTACACATGCCCAGTTAAAAAAATCTAGCTAGGATCCTACATAGGAATTTGGCACCGGAAATCAGCTACTTTCCTTTGTAGGTTCCTAGGTAGTTATAGGATTTTGCCTAGTTTCTTAGCTGGGATCCTAGATCGGAAACTAGTTGATGTCTGATCCTAAATTCCAACTTAGGACCCTAACTAGGAAACTATGTAAGATCCTATAGCTACCTAGGAACCTACCTAGGAAACTAGTTGATTTCCGGTGCCAAATTCCTATGCAGAATCCTAGATAGATTTTTTTTAACAGGATAACTAATTGCCTAAACTTTTTATTACAGTCAAACCTGTGAGGAGTCACACTTTCGGGGCTGTAGGAGAGGAAAATGAGACTCCTGACATTACCACCACTCTAACCTATTATATGAATTGAAACAACTTCAGGCCTTCCTTTTTGTGTTTGTAATATTTTTT
>JABFPN010000692.1:0-39828 GCA_022817305.1 Leptoteleia sp. ZL-2020
GCCACACACGCAAAACCGTCCCCCCCCCCCCCTCTACCCCCGGTATTCGAAACGCGCTCATCTTCCGACTTAAATCTTTCAACCTAATTGCAAAGTAATCTCTAACGGGCGGCGCGCAATCTGCTTTAATAAAATGTACATGTATTACACTCATCCGTGAGACGCGGCGATAAAAGTAAGCGCCGTGCGAACAAAATATGCTCGCGACATATTTCGTCCCGACGGCCGCGCAAAATGGGATAGGGCAGGGCAAAAAAAAAAGGGGGGGGGAAGGAACGTGCCACTGCTAAAACCGAATAACTTCGTTCGACTTAAGCGCATGATTGTTATTATTTCAAAGAATCCAACTGGGTGCCTTTCTTTTCCAGCTAAACGATACTCCCCCTCGCCGGTGTCTGCCCAATGTTATACCATTACTACTGAAATTCTGCGAACAAGGAGTATTCATCGAAATTAGGCGCCTTGTTTTTGATTTTAACATGGTTTTCGGCTTGGTACCTGACAACTGTTTATGTTGTCTAATCAGGTTTATAATTATCTTTTCGTTTTTTTTTCCTTTTTCATATTTTGGTCCCTTAACCATATTTTTGTTTCTTGTATACATTGTTCAATTAATTTAAGATATTAAATTTCCAGCAATTGAGTCATTCTTAGTTTTAACTGAAATTCAAAACTACACTCGACTCTGGATATAACGACACAACATGACAGTATAATTATAAAGCATAATAATAAATATGCACACCATTTTTACCATGTAGGTTAAAGTAAAATCAAGTTTGAATTCGTGCTTTATTTGCACTTAAATTTAAACAACTAAACTCTAATTATTCCTTTTTAAATTGCGAGTACGATTTCTATTAAATTTCCCCGAGAAAGAACGCTTTTCCTTTCCAAACATTACTCTTTGAGCGTGGCAAGTTTTTAAATTGAACAACCATCAAATCCCGCATAAAATATGCGTTCGTTACTCAAACGTAACAATTTTTGATTACGCAAATTACTTTTTACAGAACTTTCTTCCCCCTCCCTCCGCCTCCCACCCCAGAAATTACTCTTCTTACACATATTTTATGTATAGAAATAGCCGAGCGGAGTTTTCATTTAAGAAAATATAGAGGGAATTAAAAATGCAAATATAGAACGAGAAATACTTGATATATGTATATACGCGAATATAATTTTGCGTAATGTACGACAATCAGGGGCCGCCGCTCATTCAGCCGGCAAAAGTTACTTAGGGACTTTCGCATTCCGTCACTTTTTCTCTGATTAAGTGAAAGTTTAATGTACGGAGCAAAAATAGAAGTATATTATAATGTAAAAGCCAGTGCGTATCAAGTTTTAGTGAAGTCAATTCTAATTTGTGCAAAACTTATATTTTTTTTTCCAACGTTATTATATTTTGAGCAACTGGTTTATGAATATTGGAAATCTGACTTATAATATAATTATATTATATATATAATTATGTTTCTAATAATGTAATATTTGTGATAAAAAATCACTCCAGCTGCTTTGTTTACATAAATTACTTTTAGTAAATTGTTATCGACAGTCTTGACAAGTGTTTATGTTCTGTCAACTAGATGTCACTTTGTCAAAAACCATTTATAAAACAGTTTTCTAAAAAGTTTATAAATTATTTATCCCATTATTAATATTTCACTTCACTTCATGTATAGAGTATTATTATTTTTAATAATACTGTTCTCAGAATTTAATGATTACATTTTATAAATTTCATTACAAAATGTCAAACAAATGTTGACATCCTGCAATTGTAGTACCAAACGAGTATACCTGCAAGTAAACTTTTTATTAAAAATTGGTATTTCTTTCTTATTGTGCAATTTAACAAAACGTATACAAGCATTTAAGCACACGCGCAGTAAAGTTTTTATCAATTTTACGAGTTACCAAAGAGAATATTTTGTACATATTACCCAGTGAAAGATAATCTATTGTACTCATGAGGACGCATAATATTGGTCAACTTATCAGAGTACACACGAAATTTAAATGGAATGAAATCCAACTGAGCAACGTTGGTCAGACTCAAATATCTGATTAAAATCTAGTATTACTTAAGTACTTAAATAAAAACAATAAAATATATCATCTTCTATCATATACTGCATATTATCTATATACATTCATTTCTTTAAAAAGCGATATACTATTATTCATCAAGATAAATATTGAGATTAATCATGAGAACAATAACATATATAAAAGATCAAACTTTTCTCACAAGTGCCATAAGTGCATTCAATCTTTTACCATACATTTTGACATATCGTCAAGAGTCCTATCAAATTCTGCCGAAAATGTATTAAAAAATCACATTTACGGGGAAATTCCTGACCTTTTTTTCCGCCACTTTAGTTATTAAAATGCCTGAGCGAGGAATTAAAGGCGCAATTTTCGGATAATCAAGGAAAGAAGCCAAAATTGAAACTGCATCAAGGATCGTACTTTTAATAAGAAGAACAATTACGCTTGCAAATTGTGTTTTGAAAATAATTGGACCGAAGATGGAAGGCGGCGCCGCGCGAGCGTCGCCAGGCAACAGCGTGCATGAAAACACGCGGAGGCGTGAAATTCGTTTTGTCGTGCCATGCTCGAATCTGCGAAAACTGAACGCGCCCCGTCACCTGCGTTAACGCGCCCATCCCGACGGGGGCAATGAGTGCAATTTTATTACACAATTTCGGATTCAAACAGTAGTTTCCACCATTATATTATCCTTCTTGAACAAAGAATAAAGAACCAAAAGTACGGTGCGAAGTTGGCGGATAGTAAAGTTGACTAAAAGTACAGTTTCTGTCGTTAAATATATAATTTCTTAAAACATAAAGCTGAACGCGAAGTAGCAGTCGTCGAAAATGTGCCAACATTTGCGCGAAATACAAATAAATGCATTACCTGAAATGGTTAATTATTATTATATAAAAATCAAAAAATCATATTAAAAGAGTTATTGTAAATATTAAAATGAAGCTAAATAATTGCATAGTTATATCCTTAAATCTATTTATATAATATAATATAGTATATAATATAGTACGTTCATATAAAACCAGAAATATTGTGCTATAGTGACATAGTGAAGCAGTGACGCAGTGAGCACCCAATCGGTGAGTGAGTGTTGAACACTTATATTATAATATCACCAAAAGATACCTATAAGATACCATATCTATTATATTACACTCCTAAAATAACTAAAACAAACATTTCTACCAACTAACACCCAAATTTAAATACTCTAATACCATTAAAAGCAACAGAATCCGCTTTGATTATGAGAATCGCAAGATTTAGTGCACCAAAAAGTATCAACTTCGTTTTACTATTTGGCGTCACTTGTACAAAATTTGAATCTCAAATGGGGAGGGGCAACAAATGTGTTGCACCGGAGTTGTTCGAGGCAAATGAAGTCGGCATATTGGATCGCGGTTGATCGGACGACACGGCTGAAGGTGGACCCGACGACGAATCCGTTTATGCAAATGCGAACGAATTACATATCAGATGGCGCGGCGTTATTCCGTGGCTGAATTCAAGTTCTTTGGGCACAATGAAAGACCAGGGATTAGTTATTAACGTCGCGGCATTGTCTTAGCTTCGCGCGCGCACAATCGCAACTATCTCCCCCCCACCCCCACCCCAACTCCCAACCCCCATCCACATTCCGACCCTCCCACGCTGGTAGTTCGCTAAATGGAGCACGACACACGTACTGTCAACTACAGCGCCGCTAATGCAGCTGTTGGTAACAGTCGCCGAGCGAGAAACAACACTCCAAATTTACACACACTTTACACGCGTGTGATTATGGCGGAGGAGCTGTTTTGCTCGCGCTGAAATTTGTCTAGCTGGTGCCGATTATGAGATTCAAAATTGGACAAGTTTTTCTTCGCCGCGCCGTTAAACTGTAATTTCGCTGTTAAAGTCCCCGCACTTTAATTTTCAATGATGACATTTTGTAGCGCGTGAATACATTAACGCAATTTTAAGCGCGACGATTATCCTTAAAACAATACTTTATGAAAGGAAACCCATGTAAAAATCAACATATATTGAGGTATATATCCCATATATGGAGCATATATACAATACATATTGAACCCAATATATATATGTGTAAGTATAACAAATGATGGTTTTGGGAACATGCCCTATTTGGAAGACTGTTAGATATTCAAATTTTGGAGGGAAATTTTGAAATAATGGCGGGAAATTTGAAATTGAGTGTTTAAAATATATAAATATATAAATTTTTACTTGGGAACTATACTTTACTATAGCCTTAATCCACAACTTTCACAATTATTAATCTACTTATGCTTTGTACAACTTATCAATATAACAATGAAGTAGATCCCTTTCTCGCACAGCATTGTTTTAAAGATAATTAATGGACTGGCATCGGAGCTTCCGTAAACTTATTTATGTATTATAAAAATATCTTGGAAATGAAAGTCGGACTTCAGCGCGGAGATTCTTTGAATTTACAGCCGCGGAATTAACGTTCATTCACAATTAAATGCTTTTCTGTAAACTTTTACAACAGAATGTAAGCAGCGATGGGGTTTTCTGTAATTATTGCTTGCCTATTTGTATTTTGGGGTAATTAAAATTTAATTAATAACTTTCAATCTCTTAAACCTCGCGGATTTTGCACGTAGAAGCGGGGGCATCCTTTGTAATGCACGACTAATTGGCTATTAAATATAAAAAGTTGATTAAATTATTATTATTTAATATCTTCATGAACAAAATTTAATGAAGACTGAAAAGGCAAACGTAAAATAATACATCAGCGAAGTAAATAAACCTTTGTCAAGTAATTACCATAATCATTTAACCATCCAAACTAATTCCCATCCCAAATAAATATCCGCTTCATTATTACTTCTTTGATGCTAATTGTCCAAAGTATTTGTAATGACAAAAAGTCCGCGACTAATTAAAAACAAAATTGGTAACCAACAATTTAATTGGATTCAT
The DNA here is from genome assembly GCA_022817305.1 of Leptoteleia sp. ZL-2020. Lineage (NCBI taxonomy): Eukaryota > Metazoa > Arthropoda > Insecta > Hymenoptera > Scelionidae > Leptoteleia > Leptoteleia sp. ZL-2020. The sequence continues at coordinate 5,017 of JABFPN010000692.1, forward strand.
CAATGACAGTATTTATTCTTCATTCAATACTCTTTTTTTTGTACCTTGTACAATATATTCAATTTTAATGAATTAAAGCATTATTCCATTTTAGTTGTGTTCTTTCTTTTGTTACTGATCGTTATGCATTGTTCTTTTTAATTTTAATAGTGTACCATTAAGTTAAGAATCATTTTATATCAAACACTCATTGATAAAAGCAAATATAAATGATTATTTTTGATATATATTTGAAGGATAAATTGAAAAAGTAAATACTTTTATTATAAATAATAATGAAAATTCTAAATGTTGCAGCTTTTAGTTCATAAATACTAAAATTTGCTTTTACCATTATCATTTTCAGTATTATTAATAGTAAAAATGTCCACATTTTGGAGATATCCCTAAATTGATATAAAAATTTTTGAATATTTCTTTATAATAATAATGATGACAGTAAAAATAAACATCTTTAATGTGAAATAACAACCCTTGATGAAATTCAAGTTGGCAAAATTGCCACCAAAAGTAAATACTAGTAAATATTTTATAAAATAATATTTATTTGGGCGGCAATTTTACTAACTTAAACTTTAACGAGTGACATTTCACCTTAATTAGAAAGTAAATTATTATTACTTAGTATAAAAACAAATCTCTAATGCAAAAGTTTATCCCACTAATTACATTTAAAAAAGTGGGAACAAAGTTTGCTCATATATCACATTTGTTATATAATATAAAAAAGATTACAAGATAAACAATTATTTATATTATAATTGATAATTCTTATAACTTTTTTTTAAATTGTATATTAAATATGACCCTCCCTCCCAATATTCTATGCGAAATAATACTTCTTAAAGTAACTTTTCTCCATGTAATAGCTCCTGTGCTTATACTACCAGAAATATCACTTTATCGACCATAATCCTGAAGTATTATTCAAAAACATCAGCTCAATTCGTACTCCGAATTATTATTTAGATTTGCATTGTTCCGTGTTGCACATTTACGTAAGTAGCAGACCAGATCGAGCACTAACAAGTTGTTATTGTACAGTATATTTGCATTTTCTTTCAGACTACGAGATACGAAGCTGTGGATTGATTTTTACTTAAGCGCGACTTCATGAAACTGAAATTCTTATTATGAATTGCATTCAATGCTTTAAAGTATTTTATAATTAAAAAATTTTTTTCGAATAATTATAATTGCAATTGTACCGTGATGAAGATGATCTTCATAATATACATTATAACGTAACGTGAGAATGCTCTCTGTTTTATTAAGATTTTTTAATAGAATAACATTTTTAGTAGGTGAAATATATTGCGATAATTTCTCCGTGACATTTTTAAAATGAATTAAAACAATTATTGACCCAATTAACTGCAATCACTTGCAATTACAATTACACAAATATTGCAACTATTCTCTAAATGGAAATGTTATCTTAAACTTTGAATGAACTTTCATTTACGTATTTTCTTTTCATTTACTTTAGAAAGCAATTAGTTCTGTATACTGAGAAAAACAAATTACAAAGATTGCAATATTCCCGATTACAAATTATCAGATTTTTTTTAAGTATTCGTCAAGTATACTTTTCAACTTTACATTTATTAAAACATATTATTCGTTGTAATTATAATATTTATTAACAATTTATATATATTAAGAATTATAGTATGAATATCTGTATATAATATAAAAGAATATATAGACAGGTATTCCAATATTTACAAATGTAGTAAATTGAACTTGTACAAGTATAACAATTTTTTATGAATTCCTTCTTCAAATATTTATCTTCAATATTACAAGATGTTAAATTATTAGTTCCATAATTTTTATATAGATATTAAAGAATTTTCATTATGTTGAAATAAAGATATATACTAAAAATAGTATTCTATTAAAAAGTCTAACTAAAATCTAGTTAGTTTCCTAGCTAGGTACCCAGGTAGTCTTAAAATACCTAGATTCCTAGTTACTCCCCTATCTAGGATTCCAACCAGTTCTTGTTAATTTTATATTTAATTCCCAATAAAATAAACTAATAAAAAATACTATTAAGCACATTATTTCTAATCTCAAGAAAAATATAACAAATCCTTCCTTTAATTAATTAATTTTCCCTCAATAAACTGTAATATAAATAGAAACGCCCAGCATTTATTGGAAAATATAACAATTCGTATCGAACCTTCCCTCGCGGTGTACAAATTTTGGGATTTCTCCTTGACTCGAAAATGAATCTAATTATAAAACTCAATCCACAGCGCAGTACTCCTCACAATCTTATCATCATTAAATATTTTGCTCCTCCTCCACGCTCCATCTCGCCTCGCAAGTTAAACGTTGATAAAAATAAAGTTCAAAGGTCAAGTGTTTGATTCGCGCTCAAAGTTTGAGGTCAGGGTCTGTTAAAGAAATCGAAATAGTCGCTTCCTTGTCGCGGTACATCCTGCGGGGACCGGTAAGAGGACTCTCTTTGCGAATCCAATACCGGAACCGTTCTTCAGCACGCTACGAAGGGTCTTGAAATGGGATCATGTAAAGTAGCCACTTCTCCGCCGCACTCAATCAGTCGACCGACGATTCCTCGTCGGGATTCTTCGTACATTATTCCCAACAAGAGCAACGTCCGACAAAACTGTCGCTCTACCTCATCCCAACTCAACGCAAATCGAATCCGCTGATGCCGTTATTCTCCCATTTCCCATTTCTCCCGAGAGATCGTTCATGAAATGGTATATTATGCACCAAGGACGGAGCGACAGCAATTATAGACGAGTGTGAAGTTGGCCGCGCGAGACGAAGGCAGCCAACTTCATACGAGTCTATTAATCGTCGCTCCGTTCCTGGTGCATGTACAATTTTTTGTAGCCAGTGTAAGGAGAGTGCTATATTTCTGTTCTGTTTGGAAATCAGCGGTTTCCTAGGTGACGTTGATGGAAACTTGCTAGTTTCCGCCCTTGGGGCAGAAAACGACTAGTTTCCGTCCGCGTCTCCTTGGTAACCAGCATATTTCCATCCTCGTCTATAATCATTAGTTATTTCCAAGGTGTCGCGAACGGAAACTTGCTAGTTTCCGCCCTCGGGGCAGAAAACGACTAGTTTCCGTCCGCGTCTCCTTGGTAACCAGCAAGTTTTCGTCCTCGTCTATAATCAACTGGTTTCCATCTTCTAAACAGGGCAGTTTCCCTGCACTCGTTACAAAAACGTTTATTCCACGTAAGATCCACCAAAAATCTCCGTCGGTGAAATTTATTAACAATTCCTATTATCCGGTACAATGTAAGAGTCCTTGTCCGAGCTCTAAGCAGAGCGTTTGATGCGCTTTTCGAAATGTCCCTTTAATTAGACGCCCAAGAATCGCACTTTATTGAGAGTTTAAGTGGAGCTTTAACAACGCCCCCTAGTTCAACTAAAAGTTGCGTAATTAAAAAGTCCATCGACGCTCGGTGAAAACTTTTAGGCCTGGAATATTCGCCCTAAAACATTACATTAGATTATGCAAACATAGCGAAGGCAGAAAAGACAAATGCAGAAACAATTTGAGTTGTGGCTGGAAAGTTGATGACCGCGACATCTGGCGGAATTGGCGCTTTATTCAAACCGTTAACGCAACCGCGCCTTCCCTTTATTGCCTGCTTTTTTTCGCCCCCGTAGCGAATTTGTCGGCGCGGTTAAAAAAGCGCATTCAATGGAATGGCGCAAATTACGACGCTCCATTTGAAAGTCGCCCACATTTTTGAAAGTTTGCGAGCTCGGATATTGAGCGTGGCCTTCCAACTTTAAGCTACCTAGTAAACTGTGCAACACGGTCAATGATAGGGGATGAAATGTTTCAACTGAATAATGGGGTCACTGGTAAAGCACCTGAGCGAAAAGGAAGGGAACCCGGCAGAAAAATGGTTACGGAGTTTGCGGAAAATGAAGAAAAATAAATTACTGCCTCTTTAAACCCTTTTGAACCGTAATTTGACGTAATTAACGGGGCTGTGTTTTTGACGTTTTATTTGCTTATAAAGCAATGAAACAAGTAACAAGATGATTTCGTATTACTTCGTTCTGATTGAATTTTTGAAGTTAATGGATTTTGCGCGATAACATAAATCGGCTTTTAATGGCCTGCGCCAATGTCATTGAAGAGTTGACAGTTACTCTGTAAGGAGTTAAATATTAAACTAATTGTGCTAATTTATTGATTGAAATGGTTTAATAGAGAATGTTTCGTATTCTCATTTAAATACCAAATATGACATAGTGTAATGTTATGATTGATATGACGGTTATTAAAATCACAGAAATGTAAACATAACAAAAATGGAGACAAACTAAGGGAAAAATATTTTTCCCCTGCATTTCATGGATATAAATATATATGTGCACATACTTGTTTTTTTTTCCTGATGCAAGCTTGTTTATACTCACGAGTCAACGAAATCATATCGCTTCATACATGGCTGCTTTACGTACCTGAAACAAAAAAAAGTGTTCTTCATGAAGTCGATGGTTTGTGAAATAATCGTTTTATATGGAAAGAGAGGCTTTTTAACGAAATTTGCACGCGAAATTGAACAAAAATTTATGATAAACGTTGGCATTGTTATAGGAAATGTACACCCGTCAGCGTTACTCGACGTGACGTGTCTGAAATAATAGTTATCAAATTAGAATCCTTTTAAGTCGTTAATCACAAATGGACGCGGAAAAGCTTATATTTTAACTCGTATAGTGAATTCTAAAATATGGATAAATTTAATAATTGTATTAAATTAATAAATTTTTTATTTAATATGAAATGCAAAATATATCCATATATATATATATATATATATATATATATATAAATTAAGTTTATTTATTTAAACAATATCACGAATGGAACCCTAGTAATGTGGAAAAAATACTTGACTCAATTTAATTTAAAAAAAAAAAGAGTGATTTGTAAGATTCTTGAAGTTTAATTATAACTCTCTATTATAAATTATAAATAAATGTCAATCATAATAATTATAAACTTATTAAAATTTTATTCTCCACTTTTAATTATCTTTCATAATATTAATTGTAATATTAACTGACATTTCAATATCTAATTAATTATGAATTTATTAAATACATCTAAAGTTGAAGGAAGATATAAAAAAATTTAATTAGCAATTCTCATATATTATAAATTTATTTTTTTATACTTTCTATCAAACATTTTTTTTACTAAAAGTACCAGCAAACTTTCTTGCAACATTGGAGATAAATTATCAATTTAGACATTTATAAATTAAACCCACCTTGAAATTCAGCAGCAAAAAGTAATATTTTGTATCTATAATGGTATATCACTGTTAACGTAATCCTCAATTACAAGTTTATATTGTTTACGGCATATACACAGCAATAATCTCATGCTTATTTGAGCAATTTCAGCTGCCTGAACAACATGAATAATAAAGCGTAAACGCTAACTATGCGAGAGGTACAGTGTATCTACCTAAAGAAACTCTCATGTAAACTATTACTCAGCCAGTCTCTAAGTATTCAATCCATTCAAAGCCTGAAGGAACTGCCTGAAACTAAATATTTCCTTTATAAGCTGATTATGAATTTGTCAGATAAATATTTTGATTTTGTAACCATCCACCGCTACCTCGCCAATTAGTTCTATACTTGTACAAGAAAATGGTTTAAAAGATAATTATAATTTTCAAGTATAAAGTCGATGTCTTTGAAAAAATTATTTTAAATAACATTTAACAATTATTTGAATTAATAATGAAATTTTAAAAACCTAAGAATGTACGGTATATTAGTTTTGACAAATAATTCTTATTTATTTTATTTTCCATATAATTAAATATAAAATCAATGGAAATAAGATATTTTATAATTTTAATAAATAATTTAATAACGTATATAAAATATGAATAATGTATTGATTATCATTATTATTACTTTACTAGACAATTTTGTTAAATTAGAAAAATTACAATTTTAGGTTATTAGACAAAATTGCACAGTCATCATAATATAACTGTTTAAGATTTTAAGAGAAATAAATATTTTATGAATGCAAATTTTAATTTTTTACATTTAATGAGAAATAAATAATGCAGATGCAACCAATACGAAGATTCAACACAAATTAAAGTGAATTTATAACCTAAATTTCAAGAATTATAATCAAAGCAATATTACCATATATATTTATTTTTGTTCAAAGGAACAAAGTCCTTTTTCTTATGCAGGGCATGTAAACTGGTTAAAGCACCTTTAGAACAAATGTGAAAAAAGTGGATGTCACTTTTTTGATATATTTATTTCCTCAGGGTCTTCCATTTATTAATCTTACCTTCCTATTTCAATGTCAAGCTTCATTATTTCAAATGCGCGCATATGACGGAAATTCATGTGTATTCATCACAATTTTAGAATTATATTCGGATAATTTAACGCAAATTCAGATATATTTGCAATTTCAGAAATGCTTTCGGATCGCATTAATATAATACAAATTGTTATACTTTTTGAGAAAAAATATAACCTCAAAATTGCGAAACGAATTTGTGAAAAAAAAAAATTATCTCGCTGCCCTGAGAAAGTACTAGATAAATGAATGAGAACTTACGCGGAATGATATTGATCACACTTCAAATTGTTATACTTATCACGAGCAATTCAAATTAGGAAATCGAATTTCAATCATTTTAATTAAATGTTGATTATCAAACTCAGTAACTCTGCGACAATAGACTTCGAACATCACGCTAAGAGAAAGAAAAAGTGATAGTCACGAAGTTGGCGTTCTTTATCATAAGTATAGAAATATGCAATATTTTATTATATAAAGACCAGAGCGACATTTTGTGGACTTTGGGAAACAATTTGACTCGAAAAATATGTGCAATGATGAATATTTTTCGAGTCAAATTGTTTGCCAAAATCCACAAAATGTCGCTCTAGTCTTTATATCATAAAATATTGCATATTTTTATATTTATGATAAAGAACGCCAACTCCGCGACACTATCACTTTTTTTTTCTTAACACGATGCCATAAGCGTGCCGTGGATATAGCACTTTTATATCCTTTCAATTTTTTTTTAATTACAATCAACCAAAGTATTTTAAAAAGATTAATATTAAAAAAATCGGTTAACTTTCCTTAACCAAAGAACATAAAAAAAAATTAAGAATAAAATAATTAATCAAAGATGTAAAACTTTTTTCCATATAAATGGCATCAAATAGCTCGAACTTTATTGAAAATCCTTTTAATCTTTATTACCGTCGTTAAAAAGTTCCATCTTTTTTTCTTCAACGAAAAAAATTCGAACGCACATATTAATAAAATAATTAATCAAATGTATACCTTTTTTTCATATAAATAGCATCAAAAGACTCGAACTTTACTGAAAATCCTTCTAATCTTTATTACCATTGTTAAAAAGTTCCGACATCTTTTTTTTCTTTCAAACACCAAAATCCGAACGTTAGGAAAAATACGCATCTTCATTAAATGGCGTCCAGTGTTAATCCGAGCGTTTGGTTTCGCGTTTGCCATTAAATGTATTGCTTTGCCTATTGAGAAAGGTGCGAGTCAACTTCTTCCGCACAATAACGCTTATACCAAAGCAGCACGACAACCGGGTAAACTTGGATAGCGAGTTCTGATCGAATTAGTAAGTACGAGGGGGGGAGATATCGCTGTAATTGTGAGAAGTTACGCGAGTCATGCTTCGGTACGATACAGCCTTAAGGCCAGGCGTAACTTCGAGAAAGATCTCAAGTCGTGGCGCTCGAGTCGCTTGAAAATTAAACGTAATTGTCAGTTACGAGGATACACCAAGACAAAAGCACCACCGGCTGCGGATGGCCCCAACTTATCCAAGCGACAAACTCGCGTCTTTGATATCGCGACAAATCCGTTATAATTCGATTATACCATTGGTTTACGTATCATACAGCGCAAAACCATTCACACTTTACAAAATGGCCGGTTCGATTTTGTCGACTGAACGGAACGTTATCTGAGGTAACCAAATTTTACATACTAAAACGTATCATTGCAATTATTTTAAAATATACCACACCAAAATATTTACGCGAAAAATTCCGAGAATTAAGCCGTGATGATAGAGAAAAATACCGATTTATACTAAATATTAAAGTTTATTTAATATTCGAATAAAATTTTGGGTACGACTGCAGTGTCGAACTGTAACTGAATTTGGCTGCGCGATGTTTTTGGGAAGGGCCGTGGAGTGATGGGGTTAGGTTAGGAGAAAAATATTGAAATAACCGTTAAATTGAAACGTTGAAATAAGATTTAGGCCATGGCGCGTAATATAACTGTATTTAACTAAAAAAATTCATAGTTAAATTTATTAAATTAATAATAATGAATAAAAATTTGTAAAAATTAGTATAATTTAATAATGATTAATGAAATAAAATAAAAATTATAAAAGAATATGATAATAATACATCTCAAATATAAAATCTAAAAAAAATAATTGAATATTATTATATATGAACATTCCTTTTTATATTTTATAAATTATTTATTAAAATCACAGTGCCAAAAATAGTTGTTTTTGATATTTTATACTATTAACGTAATAACATGATAAGAAATTCATTTTCTATTACAATAAAGTAGAATAATAGTCCCAATATTATATTTTTTTTATGTGACCTTAGGATTTTCATTCTAACCTCAATAAAAACGATACATTCCATATCAGGATGATTGATTTATTAATCCAGAATTTTAGTGCAAGAAAAATTGCTCGATTAATTTTGTACTAAATTGCACCACATCAAAGTATGCGCGAAATTTGTTTGAACTTTGAAACGTACGTTTTTGTAAGCGGGCTACAATTATATTATGTTTTTTACTTCAGTTTCAAACTTTTCTTCGACTTTTTATACGCACTCGTTATTTTCATTGTAACCCATTATATGAGCGTTTTTTTTCTCTCTTTTTTTCTTAAATGAACAAAAGCTTTAGATAGAATTTTTGAATGTCAAACGATTTCACATTTCAAAAACATATCTTGCATGGTACAAATTCTTTGAAATGTGAATTATTTTTGCAATTTGGAATTTAAATTTAAGTGCCGCACGTTATATTTAGTGATATTCCTTTTAATGTAATTAACGTAAACTAAAATACATGTATTGCATATGCAATTAGTAAATACAAATTGACGTTTTGCGTGAAATAATATTTATTAATATATTCGATATTTTATTGATTTTACATTTGAAAATGGAGGTATTTACATGAATAATATAGGCTATCCTTTTATTTCAGTAAATTTAGTAATTTCTCTAAAACAACACATTTAATTGAAATTTTAAGTATATTATTTAACAGTTAAACAAAATTTATTAAAATTCATCATTTATTTAAAACTTGGATTAAATATGTGTAATTATTTTAAATTAATAATTAATAGTTCGACTACTATACAGGATACGTTTATCATAATTTTCAGTTATATTTAGCATATATAAACCAATCAAATTTTAGTTAAAAATTCATGAAATATATAGGTTATACTCGACTTCCACACATTTGGCGGGTTTTATGCTTGTCTCTCATTGGTCAGATTTCAGGAAATGTATGGAAGGTAAAAAAAATGGCCATTTTTAATAAAAATTATAATAATTTGACATCATACCTGCAGGATATCAACATTTATTTGTAATCTTAACAAAATTTGATAGAATTTCACCATTAAAATTCTAAAATGAATTCGTTATAAATTACATTATTCAGTACATGAAAAAAAAGACAAACAACTCAACAAATAATGTTTTGATATATATAATATAAATTTTTTCATTTGAAAAAATAAAGCAAACAATCTAACATTGGAAAAGAATTGTCCAAATTGTAATATAATATATATCCAATCATATAATACATTATATATCATACAAAAATCTTACTGACTGACATTAAAAACTATTATTTAAACGTTTCGTCTTAAGCATTACATCATCGTTCGACAGTGCGGGATATAAAATATAAAAATAATAACATTCTTCTGGGATGACCGAAGATTTATACCAGCGGCAAAAAGTATAATATAATTTAACTGTTCGTAGTTCTGAGCCTGACTGTGTGCGGATAAATGAATGCTAAGGTGCAAAGCCGACTTGTAGTTGGGGTCTTGAAAAACTTTGTGAAATATTGAGAAGCTTTTAAAAGACTTTCTATGTTCGATTTGGACCTCCAGCCGTGTAATCTTTCTTTCTCGCCTAACACTTTTTGTCTTTTTCTTCGGCAAGTCTGATCCAGACCGGTCATGTCTTTCCATTTATCTGTTCTTTCTTTCTCGCTAATTCTTTTCCGTCACTCGAGCTTAGACATTAAAACATTGAATCTACCCCACGTCAACCCTTACCTACATTGCTGTTCCCTTTGAAAGCTCTGTTGCATTTAATTAAATAAACTATTTTATAAACGAATGCTAAATGACAATGAAGTTCGTTCAAGTGTAACATCGCTTCTCTTCTTTCTCACCACCGTTAAAAAGATAAGGTGCGATTTTCTAAATCGGTATAACTGACCCGCATAATTCCTTGATAGCTTTGAATTCCATATATTTTAACGTCAGATTTGTATAAAGTGTTCAAAACAGCATGTAGAAAGCTGAATAGATATTGTAATTGTATTAAATTAGAAAGATTGTAATATTCCTGATACTAATTACTGGGTCTTTTTTAGAGTTTGCTGGAAACAGTTTGGGAAAAATATCTTGGTGTTATCTGGAAGTGATTTGGAGAACGTTTGGAAATGAATGCTGGGCTAGAAGTATTTCTCAGAATATAATCAGATGAATTGTAATTTGGAAAACGATTGGACATTGGTTTGGTCGACCAGCTAGTACTAAAGTATTCCAGCAGATGGCGCTGATGACAGGATTCCCGCAAGAGCCTTATCTCATGGAATGTATATGGGAGCGTGTTCTAATAGAGTAGACGGATGTAAACCGAGGTATTTTTACAGGGTAATTAATTAAAAAATGTATTTTAATTATACATACATATTTTTCATTTGTCTGTTTCATAAAGTTAGGACTAGATATTAAAAAGAAAAGTAGTACTTTTTAACAAAATCAGAATTTGATATTTAAATAAAAGATTTTGGATTCAATGGTAATTTCTTAAAATTGCCAAAAATTTCTTAAAACCGACGAAATCATCCTTAGACATGTTCGTCCGTTGTAGAGGAAAGAACTGGCGAATCGCCCGGAGGGAAAATGCCGACAACTTTCTACGGAGTAACATTTTATCGATTCTCGTCTGCTCGTCAAACGTCTTTTCTTTTGTTTTGTAACGATGCATTTGCGTATTTGAGCTCGTTATTTAATTTAGTGGGTTTACCGTTCGTTCACGTCAGAATACGTGCACAAATCAAAACAATTCCCCCTCTTCCCGCGAATCCAATCGGAGTTTCATAGGCAAATGGATCTACCTCTCCACTGCAATTACAGTTGCAGTAGCACATTGCGCGGAAATGCAATACTATTTTGCGAATCTGACAAAGCTTTTGCTATCGTCATTGTACCCGCCGCAGCACCGAATCGAATTCTAACTGTTTTGTTAATGATATTACGAATGCACCTCTCTCGGCTTTGTAATTGAAACGATTCGATTTCCCAAAAAATTCGACGAACTGAATTCCTAAACCTCTGCCAAACGTGTAACATCGGAAGATCCGAAATGAAGATTGGAAGTTCCGCGGTACAACTCCGCAATGAAATTGAAATTTCCGATATTTTTTCGATTCTAATGAAGGAAACAAATTTTTTGCAAGAACAATTCAATAAAGAATCGGAGATTCAACATCTGTCAGAATTTGAAATTTACATTAATATGGCTGTTAAAATTTCTTCACATTTTCAACAGACGGATAATTCAATTTTACAGCTAAATCCATTATATCAGGTCTACTTTATTCTGAATAAATCTGGGAAAAAGTGAGAATGAAAATTAACAATAAAACACTCCGCGAAACAATCTCGTTGGTTTGTAAGTTCGGTCATTAAAAAAAAAAGAATTTCCTCTCAAAGCAATTACAAAGTTTATTTTCACTACACGGTTAATTGAACGAACTGCTATTAAATATTTCTACTGATTTAAACGGGTTCCCAATCGATAAGTAAGTTTCCAGTAAACAAGTTTTGACGTAAGTATTCGCAAGGTTTCAGTACGATTACATAATTAAGATCATAAACTAATCAATAGAAGGTCCTACGTAAAAACCATCGAACAAGCTCACTTTAATTATAGGGTCCTGCACAGTAACCTACTTATTAGTTGGAAACTTTCAGATGTTCAATACCAATTACTCAAACGAATCAGGAAACGCTGCGAGCTCGTAATCTTACCTCCTCTGTCTAGTAAAAAATATTTCACGGCAGTTTTCTTAGTTATTTTATTCCCTCGTTTACGGATTTGCTTGGGCAGTAGAAATATGATATTTCGCAAAAATTGAAAAGTCGAGGTTCTTCACAAGTGATCAAATTTCGTGCTTTCTCTAAAATAAATCCAAAAAGACTTGATAATGCACTTTTCTTTTGTATTTTAGGTACTTAATTTAACGAATGTGAAAGAAATTTTAAGTTTGGACTTCTATAAATACCAATTCCATCATTTCGTCCTAAATTGGATGAATTATAAAGTCGCCTAAAATGAAAACGAAATTTTATTTCAGTGTAGTATTCTTATGTATTCTAGACTTCCAAATTGCTTTTAGTTGTCATCAAGCATATTATATAATTTGTCACTAATAGCAACCACCTAAAATTGTAGTCTCCCACAAAATGTTGCGAAAATTTCTGGTCCCGGATTCGATGTCTTGGCTCGTGGCATCATTTTACCATCTGACTACGATGGTATATATCCAATGCCAAATTACTATTTAGGATCCTAGTTAGATTTTCATAATAGGAGTAAATTTAAACAAACGCGAAATGTTGAACTCCCCCCATAGAAGATATGGACCAAGAGGCTGAACCTAAACAGGAAAAGGAAATATAAATAACCTAAAATGCCCATCACTGCGGCGAAAAAGGCATCTTATAATGAATGTCAAAACCACCTCTACCCCGGATCTTGCTCGCGTTAACCCAATATTGAGTAATAACGATCTAAGAATGAAGGCATGCAGCTAAGATCGCTAACGAGTCTATCACGGGGAGAAATCTGGAGGAACATTTTACGCTCTATACAGCTGCAAATATTAACAGCGTGCGATACCTAAGACGCAACGGGATGAGCGGGAGCCTCGGGCAAGACTTACTGGAACGGCGGCACATAAAAGGTACTTTCGCGAATTTCGCCTTAGACTTCCGCCATTATCAGTAATCGATCGCTAATGCAACGAATGCCGGCGTCTTGTTAGGTACTAAAGGCGCAACAGAATCCTAAGCATCTTCCAAAGTTCGACGAAACTTTAAAGGCCATTGTTGCGTAACGGAACATCGGGCTCCTCCTCCCACCCCCATCCCTCATTCGACATAAGTAGCTGTCAGTGCGGACTTCTCTCATACGTGTACGTGCATAATTGACCAAAGGAGGAACCGGAGGATTGTTGACTCATCCATAAATGGCACCGCTCGTGCTTGAACTATAATTTCCTCCGAGTCCTGCGCGAATTTTCCTTCGGGCTTGGATTTGCCATCCAAAACATTCGTCCGCATTTGTCCCAGTGCTTATTTCACCCCCTTCGTTTAATCTCCGCAATCTAAAGTGTCCGAAAAATACCTTGCCTATCGGTGGAAATGGAAATGACATTTTTTTCCCCCAACGAGGCTTTGATATCGAATTATAAATGCGATGGTCTTGTCGAAGTAAGGAAACTCTTCGGCTGACCAGTAGGAAATAGCTTTTAAATCGGAATATGTGTAATGAAAAATTTTATAATAACGTATATTCTAGATTTTTTCAGCTTTCTATACGCTTTAGGGTATTTGTTTTAGACTCTATACGGTAAATCGGAGTATAAAATTCGTGAGATAATGATCAATAAGTGGAGAATCATCGCGTACCGAATACCTGGTGTACCAATAATGCAAAGTAATTTATTTTAGGACAAATAAATGAACTTTCATTCTGTGGATATTAAACGGTCCTGGCATATATATAAACCCATTTTTTCATTTCATAGAGAACTGTACTTGCCTCTTTGAAACACTTAACCCATGGTCAGAATTTTTAAAAGAAATTCCAATGTATGGCAATTAATTACAGTTGACGTATGTTTCTTAATAGACCCTCGGAGACACATTAGGCTGCGGATAAAACCGGCGGAGAATTTTTGTCAAAATCCACGAAGCTTTGAGAGGAAAGCCCGGTTGATTCTCGTTAGAATCCTGATGGATTTCGGTCCAAATCCTCGTGAATTCAATTCGCAAAAAAAAATCATCTTCGAATCCCCGCCGATTATAAATTTAACCCAAGACCTTTCGGGGTAACTTTCTTATTATACCTCGGGCGGATAAAGCGCATTCCGCGCCCCCACGTGAATTCAAATCCCATATATTGATTTAACTATATCCGAATAAGCGAGACCGATAATTTAGGTCAACCGACGTAAAACGATGAATGCCCTATAGCGAAGGTTAACGAAACTAGCAAAACTAACGTGAATGCGCGCCAAATTTGATTCCCACTAAGTCGCGCAATAAAATCATACGACTTGTTAACTTTTGAATCAGCTTTCGGGGGGCGTTCGGGCCTCGCCTCTTAGTGGCAAGTTTTGCGTCGCAAGTTTTCTGCGGTGGGTTACAGCCAAATCGCTCTATGCGGGGAGGTCACAAAACTTGGCTAGGATAGTTTTCATGCAGCAGGTGTATCGGGTTATCATTGTTGAATTGTACAAGTTCTATATTATATATTGTCGAAGCGCGCACTCGCATACAAAGTTGACGATCCTCGAGTCGCAACTACGGGGAATCTGTAATTTTCGCATTTATAACCGTTTTCGTAATGCGCCCATCCGGGGACTGTAACAAACAATTTGTAAATAAATTTCAAATTCGGGGAAAAAGCATTGTCTCTTTTTATACTATCAAGTTTTCATATTTTACATTTTCAAGTGTGTAAGGTGGAAGAGCTTTCCCCTTATCGATAGAAAAATTTCATACATCGAAATTTTGTCTGAGGTTGGAATTCGTTGAATGTCATCGTTTGAAACTCTTTCAGGAATTGAATGAATTTGCAATTAAATTATTGATAAAATTAGTTTAGTTAATTATATATGAATATTTTTACTGTTTAATAAAATTCTGTATCGATTACAGGTACACGTTTTGTGAAAAATATGAAGCGCGCATTTTTATTGAACAAGTATCTAAAAGTTAATTATCTTGATAAATGAAACTTTACATGTACGAACATAATTTTCCTAACAAAATCAGGGGCTTCGCATCGCATATTTCCGGAAATTCCTGGAATAATTAAAAAAAAATTGTTAAATTGTAGTTAAATTGCAGTACGTATCAAAGTGAATGGTAAATAAAGTTGGCTTCCATATTATAGAATTTCCATTTTAACTCAAATTATGCGCTGAGAAAAAAGTTACGTTAAAAATTGTTATACTCCATCAAAAAGTGGGGACAATGTATACCTTCTTGTCGCATTTAATATATAGTTTAAAAGAGATTACGAGAATTGTGGTTTCTTTATCCAGTATAATAAAAATTACTTTTTTTTTATCTCATAACCTCTTTTATAATATATACATTAAGAAAGAAAAGGTGAAATTTCAAATTTCATGTAGAAGCTTTTAGTTCAATAATTCAAGGAATTACTTTTATTACTATAGAACAAGTATACTTATTAAACTAAGAGAAAAAAACACTAATTATTAATTAAAAGTTTACTAGTTTGGCATCATAATGTAAAACTTCTAAAATCCGTTTATTAGTAATGTGAAAAAAGGTCCTTTTGAGAAAAAAGACACCTTAGGTGACAATTGAACTTAGCCACGTTTATGTTGAAGTAGAAGGTTACTTTCAACTGTCATCTAGGGAGGTAAAGCTTTCAAAAGGACTGGATATACTGTTTTACAACTGATTCATGACAAAGTGACACGTACTGCCATCTATTCAATGTCATTAATATAAACAAAGCGAAAGAATGACTTTCTCGTCACAAATATTTTGAAATTTTACTCATTTTGACCCCACTTTTCGATACAGTAGGATAATTTTCAACCTCTTTCTAAGCGTTTGAAAGAAAAAAAAATTTTTTTCTCAATAAAAAGTCCGTTTCCCCGTTTTACTAACAGGGGCAACACTGTTAACACTGTAATCTCCGTTTTTCACCCTTTGTTGGGACAAAAAATTTTTTTTTCCACGCCACCAACAAAGGGCAGTTTTAAACATTCAAACTTTCCTGAGATTTGTCAAAGCTTTTAATCATGGGTTGCGGGCTGCGATTTGATACTTTTTCAGACTTTCGACGGGCTAATCCGAGACAGTGTCGCGCTTCAAATAGTTCCGCAGGTTTCGCCGCGGTATTTCGGCGGAAAACCCCGCGCCCTCTGGCGGGAGCCGGGGAGAGCCAGACGGACGGCCCTAATCATCATAATCCCGATAAAAAAAGAAATGACACAAATGGGTTAATCTGGCCTTTGTGCGGACAATGGCGCGCGACGATGAATATTCGTAGACGAAATCAAAGCCTGTGAATAGCAGTGTTAACAACATTATTGTTGACTTTCAACTCTCGCGGAATGACACGTGACGATGTCTCTTTTCAACGTCAGCTATTGTTTCATTAATTAAATGGATAAGCCGTTAACATAGACGGGCAGGGGGGGGGTAGGGGGGCGGGGTAGCGCGAAACAAGGCGCTCCTTTGCCGGAGCAAACTTTGATACCGCGCACAAAGCGACGGAAACGTTTGACGAAACTGACACGCGGATGTTCAGATAACGCGCTCGATGTCAAAAATAGAATCGTCCCCGGCGAATGACCGTAAAGTTGGCGCGCGCGAAATGCAAACGTCCGACGACAGCCTGCGAAATGTGATTTCAACTCGCGGAGTTTATTTTCGAGTTTCGGCTTTGTGCGCCGTCACAATCGAACGACTTTTCCTCCATCTCAATCAGTTTGCTGGGACGTTCTCGAAAAATCGTCCGCGAAGGGGGGGGGGGAAGAGAGAAAAAAAAAGAATAGCTGCCGATCAATATTTGTGCGCGACTTTGGGATGAATTTTGTAGCCGCATTTTGTGTAAAGTACACCGAGGAAAAAAATAGTTGCGATAACTAGGTCTACATGGTTAGTTATCGTGATAATGATATGATTATTAGTTAAATGTTATGAGGTCTATATGGTTAATTTAGTTAATGTAATATTTTATTTAACCATAGCATGTTACTGTAAGTTACTTTAAGTCTGTTGCATCAGTGTGTCTAACTATAATAGTAGAATACTATACTTCTATTTATAATATATCATATATAATGCTGATATATGGTACTAAACATAATAATTCAGTGCTACAAGCTATATTATCTACCAAAAATAACCATATAATATAGTTACTGTAACATAATTTCATAGTTTTCATAACTATATCAATGTAGTTATGTCAAGCATCATATATAGTATATTTTACATAGGAATTTGGCACCGGAAATCAAATTGGTTCCTAGATAGGTTCCTATGTAGTTATAGGATTTTGCCTAGTTTCCTAGCTAGGGTCCTAGGTCGAAAACTAGTTAATCACTGATCCTAAATTCCGGCCTAGGACCCCAGCTAGGAAACAAGATCCTAAAACTATCTAGGAACCTATCTAAGAACCAATTTGATTTCCGATTCCAAATTCCTATGCAGAAGCCCAGCTAGATTTTTTTAACAGGGTAGTCACTGCAACCAAAATTGAGTTATTATAATTTTCTTAAAGTGTATTTGTCCTTAGCTATCTGAATTATTTTTTACAGTATCTTTATACTGTTATAATATATATTTATTTATATTAAATAAAAATAAATACTTATTAAAGTTCATATTTTAAACCAAAATGTATTAAGATAACGTTAATCATCTGAAATAAATTATTGCTCGTATTATACGGCAGGAGCTTATAGTTTATTTGTGTAAGGATTGTTCAGTGTTTGTTTAATATTTTGCTCGATTATTATAAGCTTTGGTAACGATCACGCGAAGTAGGTCGAAACGTCAGCCATTTCAAAATACTCTTAATAAAGTAGCTGACTTATTTTCAAAATATTGCCGTATATATATATAAAAAAATTCTCAATGTTTGTTTCTGGTGACCACCAAAGCTCTCGAGAAATTGTGACAAGGAAAATACTCGGATTATGATAATTAGCTTATCATGAAAGACAACAGATGTTTGAAATTAGTAAAATTAACACTTCCTCATATATGTTATATTTATAATAGTGTTTAATTTTCTATTAATAGGTCGATTTAGAAAATATCGTAGAAGGCCTTCCGTTGATAATAAGTTTTTGTGAAATGTTTTCGAACGTGAAGTTTCAACATAACCTAAAATAGAGGTTCTGTTAAATATAAAGTTACTCGTACAGTATTCTTCAATACTGTACGAGTAACTTCACATTTATTTTCCATTACGTGCATTATTATTATTACATAAGTAACTCGAACGCCGAGAATAACATAAGTAAAATATATTAATCGACAAATATTAAATATAAATGGTATAAATTTAATATAAATAATGGAAACGTAAAGTAAATGTTTTTGCGGAATGAGAGTAGTTATAAATTAGGTTATGTTTTATAAATTTAATTGAAGTAACAAATAAAATTTATATCACGCAAGTGCACTTAGAAAATTTAAAGTAAATATTACCACGTATATAAATTAGACACATAAATTAGATGACATTAAAAAATATACCGTTATAGTAGAAAATTTTAAAGGTATATATTTAAATTCATCATATATTAGGCATGTACTAAAATTTTTGTTTTTATTTTTGTCTCGACCTTTACTTTTATCTTTTTCTTGACTTTTTATAATTCTTTTCATATTTTTATGTTTCAGAAAACGGATATTATGATGCAGATTCTTATAAAACCAATTTAATCTATCAAGTGATTTGGTATAGTCATACATTTTAATTCCCATTTTCACCGAACACCGCGCTAGTGAGCCATATACATCGATTTATCAATTTGGAAATCAATGTGACTTCTGTGCAAACAAACATAAACAAGTATGGATTTATTATCAAGCAATTGTATATTTCTAATTAAACAAGTATGGATATCCAAGTTTTATCATCTGTTGTGCAGTAAAAGAACAAGGTATGTGCCTAAAAATTAATTTATTCGATAATACATTTTATATATCAAGATATTTACATATGATATGAATATCAACCTAAAAATATGTTACCTAAATAATATGAACCGTATTTGCATAAAATAATATACTATGCCATATAAAGTTAATTACATCTTGACGATGTCTTAAAGTAATTATATTGATGTAGCAAAGTCAAACAGAATTATAGTAAATATTCAAAAAACTTTTCCCCCGGTGTATGGTATCCAATTAGTAAACTTTTTATTAAAAATTAATATTTTTTCTCTGAGGGTGATATAGGAATAACTGCTTTAGGGTGCCCAATACTGGCACAGTACCAACGCCAGGGTTACCGATACAGGCGTCTATACTGACTCAGTACCGACACCGGTATTGCTCCTGTACAGGAGTGATAACACCGGCAGGTCTAGGGTCCAGTGGTCAATCATTATAAATTCAGTACTGGCTTACTACT
The DNA here is from genome assembly GCA_022817305.1 of Leptoteleia sp. ZL-2020. Lineage (NCBI taxonomy): Eukaryota > Metazoa > Arthropoda > Insecta > Hymenoptera > Scelionidae > Leptoteleia > Leptoteleia sp. ZL-2020. The sequence goes on from JABFPN010000692.1 coordinate 24,811, forward strand.
GATTCGGTACTGGCCAGTACTCTTTTAATAATGATTCACTATTGCTTTATTTGAATATAAAAAAAATTATATCTATTTTCAATTTGTGTATTTGTATTAATATACACAGTTAAATAACTTTTAGTTAATTTAAGTCTATTTTCAAGTTATTTATTAAAGGAAAATTTGAAACCATCCCAGATTTGAACTTGAGACTCCAATGTGTTAGCTTGATCTTCTAACGCTGGTGCCATCAATCCTTAATTGCAATGCTATAATCTTTAACACATAAGTATAAGAGATAAATGCTGGCACTCTTTGCATACCAGTACCATGCCTGTATTGAACCAGTACTCAACAAATAGATAAAGTTTCCTGGCTTAAATCCGTTTGCCCACTGGTGGCAGTACTGGTTCCACATTGTTTGTCTACTAGCACCATTTGTATACCAGTACATCGCCTGTATTGAACCAGTACTGGGCAAATAGATAAAGTTTCGTTTACAGACAAGTACCGGGCAATTGTCGGCGGAGTACTGGTTGGACAGTTAAGTCCAGTACTGGCTTGGATCCGTTTGTCCACTGGTGGCCAGTAGAGATATAGTAAGGAATCAGTACTGGTTCATATGTGCTTTGCCATAATAAGACTGTCAGTGCTGTGCCAGTATCGAGCCAGTATCGAGCCAGTTATGAGCCAGTTATCAATACTAACAGTTTCCACCTGGGATATTTTGAATGACATTCGTCACTTTCAAAATAACTTATCGTCCCTAACGTTTCAGTCGACTTTTAGCCGCGACTGTTCTCCAACGCAGTTTAAATCGTGCAATAAAATAACGCGACTGCATTAATGAAAAAAGTTACGCGCGTTCGATAATTTTGCCCCGCGGAGGAACGAGCGTGGCCGCGAATAGAAAACGCGATACGATAGAAAGACCGGTGGGGAGGGGGGGGGGTGGTGGTTTGTTCCAAGCGGGACTCGAAACTAGGCTAGAGAGTAAAGAATGAAAAGAAGGAGTGAGTATTATCTTTCGACGAATACAAAGCATTATTTGTATTGCGGCTTTCGCGCGTTCCTTACTATCAAATGACAAAGCGTTTGGCCGCGCGCGCGGGGTTCACGGCTCGAATTCAAATATTGATCGATTCCACGTCAATCGTTTTAGATGACTCCGCTGCTTTCCGTTTTTGTTTGTCAATTGTTTATGGACTTTACAAATAACATCCAATGTTTAATTTTGATGCGCGACTCATCCCATCCTCCGGAGCTTTCGAAAATCATCCGGCAGCATTTCGGGGGCGCGTTAAAATCGATTAAATTTTCGTCCCCCCCTTTTTGATTCGAAGTGTGTCAATTTTATTGATTATTTGCCGGGTAAAAAATTCCTGTTTTTTCTTTTTTTTAACTGCGCTTCGACATTTTGTTTCGTATTCCGAGAAGCTGCGTAATAGAGTGATAAGTTATTAAAACTGAAAATGCTGACTCTTGCAGAATTGAACAATTTTTTTTTGCATTTTATTTTATTTATTTATAGCATTTTAATATTGTGTTATTCGAAATTTATAAAAAAAAAGATTCAATTTATCCTCGGAAAATTTACAATTATTATTGTTATTGTAATAATTAATCGAGGAAAAATATTGCTGTCAAAGTTGAATTATCAAAATTAATTAATTTGCAATCATTACTTTTCAATTAAATAGAAATAAAATTCAACGCGCGCGCGGAATAATTCATAAAATTGTCATAAATATCTGTTACGGGGAAATTTAAATAAAATGACTTTTATTACATTGTACCAATAATTTTTCACCCGGTAAAAAGTTATGAATTTCATAAAATAATACTTTTTTCGATAATTTCGAATACCGCGTTCTTGCGTTAACATTTTTAAAAAAATATTTTGCGCTCTCCAATGTTTCATTATGCATTCCGCTTTATGTCCCGATGCATAAAAGTAAACGAAATTTAACGCTAAAAATATTAGTTTTAAATTATAATAAACTAGCGAAATTGACGCAAACAATTCACTTATTGGATTTTTAATTGCTTCTAATAAACGTGAAAAATAACGCATATTTTAGTTTTTATGCATCTATACATGATATATGTATATATAAAAGTCAATATATTAACTCATAAAGTATAATTAAAATTATACTAAAACCCTTAAAGACATATTAAAACCCCAAAAGACAATTTATGAACATTCTTATGATAAATCATGAAAGGAATACTATAATAAAGCATTTAATTCAATAAATTTATAGGAAAAAGTACTTTATTTTATCATTTATTTCATATGTTATCACAAGTATGTTCATAAATTGTCTTCTGGTGGTGGAATCCAATTTTTTATGGTAAAATTAACTCTTTATTTTTCTGCCTGTACGCTGTACAAATTAAATAAATTTACAACGCATTTAAAAGTGGGTATATAAAAGCAGAACACTTATGAAGTATAAAATTTTGCATCACATTGCACCATTCAGTTTTTTTTTTTTTTTTTGCATCACATTGCACCATCCACGAGGACGGAATTCGTTTTAATTATGAAAATTAAAAACCATGATGACCCATTTATTTTAAATTCGCAATCATTAAGGCTTGAAATGTCACTTGAAAACAGTTTAATTCAAATTTTTCGTCAAATTTATGTCAGTAAATTACTGCACTTTTTTTTAATGGTACTATCGGGGACAAAATAAATATCTCCCTCTAAAATTTCAAATTAAATGGCCAAAATATGGTAATGAAAAGTAAACTCGCCGCGCGGTAATATAATTCTTTAAGCGATGACTTCAAGAAAAAAAGAAAAAAAAATAAAAGACAACAAATCTGCGATCGTTTAAAAATTCGATTTCCTTCGACTCGCTTATCCATCGCACGATTTTAACAATCTTGTCCTTAAGATAAAACAAATATAATAAACCGAAGTAAATTATCAATATATTCCAGGTTAACTTCACTGTAAATGTAACTCCGCTGACATAAAATTCATGAAATTTATTCCCCTGTATAACGTCGCATTAAAACTTATCACGCTTTCCCAGGCGTTACGGTAACCCGTGAATATACGCGTAAAGATTGTAAAAGATACCGCAAAAGTTGTGTAAGGATAATCAAGTTAATAAAATTACTATGACATCTATATACCCCTTGTAACCACTTATGGTATAAATTTTATGTCAAATTTATGCACGTGTTACGGCAAATGATTGCCCAGGTGTGCACGCAGAAAATAGTCCACGAAATATTTATCATATTTTGAAAGTAAAATTATTAAAATGTAGGGAAACGTTTAGGTAAAGTCGATTCTTTTTAAAATTATAGTGCACTAAGAAAAATAATTTTTTTTAATAACAAAATTTTTCATTTTAAGTATATGCATCATGATTCATAGCATAAATTAATTAACATATGTATTTATTTATTTATTTATTTAATATATGTGTAAGAAAAATTGAAGGAATTTAATTAAAAAAAAATTAATTATTTTTAAGTTAAAATTTGACAACTTAACATTGAGACCTAAAAATTTTATAAATCGATTTCTTAAAATATAAAAATATCAATAGAATATGACGTTAAGTGGTCATTTTTACCATATTGCTTTGTAAATATGTCCCATAGGGAATACCTTGTAGAACTATGAAGGTGACAGTAGTATATGGAAGTATTATTAATGGAGGGAGGGGGGGACTCTTGCTATAACGGATTCGCTTATTATACCGAAAGTCCAGTGTACAGAAAATTTCAAATAGATTTTTTTAAATGGCAAATTGAATTAACATATGTTAAACTGGAATAAACGAATCTTTTTTTTTAATATAATTATCTCATTATTAATTTTGATGATCAAAAATTATGTGGGTCAAACAGGCCTTAAACTTCGTTTATTAACTGCACATAAATAATTCACGATTCGTTAATTTAATTGGCAGTTTCGTTTTATTTCTATTGTTCTTCAAAAGCATTTTCAGTTCATAAAAATCTTGCATATAAATGCGTTTCGCTGCAACCATAAAATGAGTAATTAGTTCATTTGCAGCCGTACAAAAATAAAAGACGAATTTTCGTTTTTTCTTAAACAAGCTTACAAAAAATTTGGTATATTGAATTTCGTTTTAATTTTTTTGCTCATTTTATTTTAAATACAACCGTATTAACTTTTGGAAAATTATTAAAATAAATTTAATACATTACTTGATATAATTTCCATTAGGTAGTACATTAGTAAACGAATTATTTTTTAACTGAAAGCTGGGATATAATTGAAAAATTTCAAAATTTTAATTTTCTAAAATATCTTTAAATTGATATGATAGTAATAATTTATAATAATTTGTAATAATCATCCAATAATTTCACTCTCCCTAATTTAAATTGTTTAAATATTCTCAATCGCCGATAAACATTATAACAATAAAATCTCGAATAAAATTCGACCATTATTTTTTTTAATCGAATCAAACGCTGTTTTTCTGAACTTAAATTCATTTAAACTTCTTCACTCCAATTTTCATACACTCTATCGATCTGGTGAACATTTCCAGCAATGTTTTGGCAAAACGCGATTACAGAATTCAATTTCACTTGCAGAATCGTTATCAGCAGTGAAATTCGTTTCACTATGCATCCAGAGAAATACTGTTGTGAAGTCAATTAATAAAGTTTCAACTATTAATAATTACAACAATTAATTATTCCTCTTATTTTTTTATTAAAGAAAAATCATTGCTTCGTAATTAATCAAGGGGTTTATTATTTATGGGGAGCTTCCAGGGGGGAGGGGGGGGGGAATTGATTGTTCTTAGAACTGTCATTTCTCAAACATTGCCTTAATATTTTACAAGGAATTTTTTTTTTCAAACTATCGTCCTACATACCACCCTAATTATTTTATTTGCAACTATCATTTTTCAAGCTACGGGATCGGACATTTTTTTTTTTCTCGAGCCATCGTCCTACATAGCACCCTAATCATATTTACTTGATAAATCCCCCTCCTAAATTCTCCCTATTTAAGCGAAGCCCCTTAATACGATTTCTTTCCATATTTATTATATATCCAAATTGTCATCAGAGAAGGACGAGAAAAAAAGAAACAATTGTAGAAAAATAGTATCGTCCGAATAAGGACCAATAAAAAGTGTTTTAAACACATCCACGGTTATGTGGGGAAAATTAAGGGTATCAAGAGATTGCCCGTTCACGAAAAGCACAATTTTATTTATATATTCGGTACTTCATAACGCAGTTGAGGAAATAAACAAAAGAATTACCGACTGATCTTTTATCGCATAATTCAAACTAATCTATAAATAATTCATTCGACTGAAATAATTGTCAATGACTAATTCAAAACATTGACAAAGTCGTTCATATGTAAATTTAAATATTTATAGCTACGTCAATTATAATAAAAAGGTTTTTCATCCGAGTTGCGTATAATTTATTAGGGGAAATGTGTAAAATAATCAATAAGTTAAGATTTGTGACGCGTTAATGCGAGTAGAAATATGGCGCTTTAAATTTTATTGTCTGGTCCATGTGAATTGTAATAATCATTATCAAAAGAAATGATTGAAGAAAAATAGAAGAAACAAGCTTTACTGAAACTTAAGAATATAATTTTATTAATGAATAAGAGTCATTTAAATTTAATCTTCCTTTATCGAGAGTTTCATTTCCAGAACATTTATGTAACCTTGGCTCGTCAGCTCGCTACTGCAACCCTTGATTTTTAAAAATAAACCATTTTTACAATCATAATTGTTATACAAGTAAATAATAATTTGCATGGAAGTTCATTTCTTAATTTTTTATATATACAAGATAATTTTGATAAATAATTAATAAATTTATATTTTAACTAATTATTAACTTGAATTTTTGAAAGAAAACATTTTATTACATTCATAAATTTAAGTATTAATTTTAAAATATCATATAAAAATATATAAGCGATATTATTTCAAAATCGTTATTAAACTTTTAGTATAAAACAGAGTCAACATTGTTTTAAATTATACTTATATTGATTTTCAAACCACACTCATGTTTTATAAAGTTCTCGGCAAATTCTTTTCATTTTTTTTCCACGCGGTATTAAAAGCTACTCGCAATTTTTACTCTATAATACATTTTATTAAAAACGCTGCTCATGTAAAAGATTCTAATTAAACTTTACTGCCCGTCTATAATGACTGAAACATTTCTGCAAATTTTTTACCGTTAGCGCGTAACAGGATTTACAAGGGGGGGGGAAAAAGTTAGCGAACGTGACCAAGTTTTTATGGTTAGCATAATTATAAAATTAATAGTTACTTTTATCAAGGTCGATATGGTTAATTTATTAAGTTATGACTTAGTTTTTAACAAACGTAATACATAATTAATGGTAACATATTTTACATGCGAGTACTCTAATATTCTTCTGCATATTTTTCTATCGGGAGAAATGTATTAATATAATATATAATGTAACTGTTTAGTCATAATATATAACTTATTTTGGTATACTGAAATAGTTATGGCAACTAAAATTAACACCTAGCCTTAATTTCGTTAAACACATAAGACAATCAGAAATAATTTAACTATTTTATCTTTAAAATTGATTTAGCAGGCATCACTCGATACTTTTTAATTTCATGATGTAACTAATAACAAAATGACTACAAACATTACGTTCGCCAAATTAAAATTGCATCAGTTCCGATAGTGCGTTGTCGCGGCGTCATAGAGAATAAATGAATACCGTAGAAAACAGAAGAATCGGCGCGATATAGGTGCGCAGTAGATTACTTATATGCAAATATATATATATATATATATTTTTTTACTGAATGATTTCAAGTAAAATATATCAGCAATACATTTAATTATTTCTTTATTTAATTCGTCAAAATTTATCACAATTTTATTTAAATTTTATTAAGTAATTGAAAAAATAAATTAAACTTTTTTCAATCCAGTCTACTGAATATAAATATATACTTCATTAATTCTCCCAGAAACTTTGTATCTTACTTCGTGGAATTAACTTAAACTAACGAAACTTTGCATCACCGAAAAATATTCATAAAACTTGGAAAAAATTCTAGCAAAGGAAAATAACAATTTGCTTTTGATTAATTTTATGAAAAAAATCACGCTTTATCTATATTTTCCCAGAATATAATTATCGAATTCTCAACATTTATTTCTTCGCGAATAATTTCCATATCTGAGTATTGAAAATATTGCACTTTGATTGACGGTATCTCTAAAAAGAATGGTAACTGCAAAAATTGTGTACATTATTAAAAATCCTTTAGAGTCAGTAAAATTGCGCAGCTATTTGGAACGTGATAAAAAAAAAAGAGAGACACTGAAAAATTCTCATTTCAGCAGATTTTCCGAAGCTTTTTACGTTTATTTACATGTACTCGTAAATCTTCTATCCTCTATACCAGTCCAACCTAACGTTCCAAAATTATTCCAAACATAATCACGTACACGTACCAAAAGAAAAAAAAATTATAATAAAATTCAAAATTTTCATATTTTATGTACGTTATATACGCGTCATTTTCTATGGGACCAAAAATAAACACGCGTTTGTTTGTTTACACTTGAAGTACATGTAAACAAACAAAAGCGTAAACAAAGACGGAACTTGTTTATCCCCCTTCTCCGTTTGTTTACATTGTTGAAAGGGGACGTTAATTGCGAGTCTAGAGAGGCATAATTCAGCGGCTTCTTCAAAGCTGAAAATAGTTGTAATTTTAATGGCGACCCGCTGTAACGTGCGCGCGCGCGACACTTTAGATATGAAGTTTTGACACACGATAACCGGCAGTGACAGAAATATCTTATTGTTGTTATAACTTTCCAGGTTTATTTCTCGTCGTCCTGTGACTGTTTTATGACGAAAGGTTATACGTCGGTGGTTCTGTTCCCCCCCCCGCTTTATATGAATACAAAGGTTCCCGCTATAGCTCGCGCTTTTTGTTCCTTTACACACGATAAGCACAAATACGCCAGGCTACTCAGTAGATTCGAAGCCGCTTGATCAACTACGGAAATTACTAATATAGAACAATTGAATCAATAGTTTTTTTTACCCCCATCGGTTATACCTGTCTATTATTTGCAAACAGTTTTTTCATTTAGGTGGAAAATGTCACTTTGGTTTTGCGAAATTTTTTCCATTTTTAATTCTGTGCGTATAAGAAAAATCAATTCGCTTCTTCAATTTAATTTCGCTCATTTTATTTACTTTTGACTTTTTGCAAACAAAAATGTTTTGGGGATAATTGTCAGGAACAAAAATTCCTGAATTTTGAGTTCTTAATACAAAATAAGTGATGGAGCTGAAGAATGAAACGTTTTTAATATTGTTTATATACATAAGTTATATTTGTAAACATTTGGAAGGTCAGTTAAACCAACAAATACAATAATATTGTTTGTTTACACCCAAAGGACATACAAATGGATGTATATGTATAACAAAACTAAGTTGGCTTACATTTTGGATTTTGAAATCGTTTTTTCAAAGTATTATCAAATTAGAATACTTTTTTATTAAAAATTAATGGTATTGAAAACTGAAACGTCTTCGAAACACAAAATGTAAACAAACTAAATCTTTGTTTTGTATTTACATCCTTTGGATGTAAATAAACAATATTATTGTTTTTAATCCATTAATTTGACCTTCCAGATGTTCACAAACATTATTTATTTATATGATCTAATTAAAAAGACCTTTCATTCTTCAGTTCCATTAAAAATTAGTATTTTCGTTCTCAGTGTACATTTTTGTGCGCTAAAATTTCGCGTGCAGGACTTGTCCGAATTTAAAGTACCATTCATTGTGCTAAATTACTTTGTTAATTCCCGCCTGTTCCATTTTCTCATTCAATATTCTATCAAATTATAAATTTTTGCCCAGGACCGTTTCATAAAAGTTTGAACATTCTCGAATTTCAATGTTAGACAAAACATAATCAAATTCTTATGCTAATAATGTTATTTTATGCGAGTCGATACAATGCAATAACTCGGCGCGAAAAGAGAATTTTATGTTTGAACTTCTAATAAATAATATCAGAGTTACATACAAATTTTATTCCTGGTATTTTATGCTGGAAAATCTCCGGAAATCATTCAATATTCAATTTAGTGTTATCGGGCACGATATACCTTGTGCCGTGCAAAAATCGAATTTTTGCAGTAACATAAACTAATAGTAAGAAAGTCATCAATGTTTCAACGCAAAGACACTCCCTGAAAAGCGATACTGATATTCTCTATTACTTTTTTTTGTATACAAATATTTCCTCATTCACAAAATTACTCCATATTTTTTGTTAGATAAACTTTAGTTATTAAGTTAGTCATTTTTAGTAAATTAATAGTTAAGATTATGGGACTGAAGAGATTGAGCATATAGAAAGAACAATGTTTGTAAACATCTACGAAGTCAAATGGAGGAAATAAAAACAGTAATATTGTTTGTTTACATCCAAAGGATATAAGGATGGATGTAAATACAAAACAAAAACAAAGTTGTTTACATTTTGCGTTAGATTAGATTTTTTTGAAACTAGATTTAGTTTTTGTGAACTAAATAAAATTTAACAATTCAATAGCAATCTACTAATTGAATTAAATAAAGTTAAAATATTTAAACTAAACAAATTTTTTTCTACAAAATATTTAGTACAACTTGTTTGAATTCACTAGAATTCTATTATTCAAACTTTATTTTGATAAAAAGATACTTCATTAAAGAAAGTAAAATTTAATTAGTTTAAAAAATAAACAATAATTTTTCAACTGGTTTTTGTCTTTGGGTTTATATGTATTGTAAATGCTAAAAAGTTATCAAATTATTTTACGCCCCATATACTTAGATATTCTTGCTATTTAAATTGCATATGTATCTTTCTTGATATGTATCACGCGGAATTATCATGATATGTATGTTAGATGCAAATGACTAGAAGATCGTAATACGCGGTAACAATATCTTTACTTAATTGTATAATCAAGCGAGGTCGTTTTATTCAGTGTGTGAATTGTACAATACTTGAAACTAAACTTTTCAACCTAACAAGTAAATGAATACAATATACATTGTTTAAGAGAAAATTTATGAAAAAAATAACATTTGCATAATAACAATCGTAATTATGGAAAAATTTTTAAAACTTAAATTTTTTAAGGAATTAAAATAAAAGAATTGTGCGCTCTATTGATCAGCAGTGGGAAGTATTACTTCGTCGGGCTTCAATATGTTATTGTAAATATGTCCCCTTAAGAAGTTAAACTTCGATAATAAATAAAAATATTAATAATAATTAGAGTCATTAATTTTTAATAGTAATTTTAATGACACTATACTGAGAAAGAATTAATAATAAAATTTAAAACTTTTTATCTTAATTTAGGAATATGTTTGAAAAATGAAAAATTTTATTATTAAAAATACTAAAAATGATAATCATATTAGAATTTTTTGGGTATTTTTTAACTCAAAGCTAATATATAATTTTGAAAATTTACATTTACTTTTATAATGTGCTAAGATAGTAATTTCTGTTATTTCTTTTTTTTCGGCAAACATTTATCTGTAAAAAATAAAAATTATTCGTTACGAGCATTCGATTAAAATCTTTTTATTTATTTATTATTTTTTCCTCTTTTTTTTCCGTTATCGACTACCCAAACAAAACCGTTTATATCACGAAATTTATATCAGTATAAAAACACCATAATATGGTGTTTTTTTTATCATCTTATGACAACGAAAGCCGATGTTTTTAATCAAGATAAATGTATGCAAATCAAAGTAATAATCATACGCTTGTAATAAGTTACGTAACAAAGGATTGTTATGTAAATTCGAATGTAAAATAATTCTATAGGTAAAGAAAATCTGCACCGTAGCGGAAACGCCGTAATTTTTTTTCGTCAGTGTTTTTATTAAACATTTTTATCAAAGCTATTTTGCTGAAAGTCTTATATTACATGTGATTTGTATTTATATACGAGGCGGAAAAATATTTTAACGATTTTAGTTGACATGGGTTCGGGATATTAAAATTCATTTTTTGGGACGAACCAAGCTTACACAGAGAAAAAAGATATACCACAAATTACTATTTTTGGTATCAATTTGAGGATATATTGGAAAAGTAATTATTTCTACTGTTAATAATGGTAAAATTAAAAAGTCATGTAGTAAATATTAGTAGAAAAGTACTACAAATTGCTTTTCATTAATTTTTATATTGCATTATTAACAATTTTGTTTTATTACAATTACAATAAAGTTGCAATTATTTTGCTACATTATTTTCATAATTTGAGGAAATTCATTTAAATTAAATTTATCATACAAAGAATTGCCATTTAAATGGTAAAATGTCCAATTTAAATTACACTCCAACCATTCATTTTTCTCAAAGTAATAATAAAATTATAAATTAGATAAAAAATATATTTTATTCCGTTTAAAAGTTTAATTACCTTTTGCCAACAATAACTTTGCAACAATAAACTTTTCGCGTTATTATATTTTCAGAAACTGGTTTATGAATATTGGAGTTCTCAGTGTTAAGCTATCAAATTTTAACCCACAGACACATTTTTTTTCAAATTAAAAAATATACTTTTTCTCTTACATATATCGTGCCATTAAATAAATAATTATGTTAATTTAAGCTATGAACCGTGATGCGCATACTTACTCGTAAAATAAGCAACATTTTCATAGTATTTGTAACAAAATACTTATGATATTAGTAAAAAAAGTAATACTTTAATATTTCAATGCAACTAAAACTCATTTTATTTATTGTCATGACGTAATCTTTGGAAGCTTTTTATAAATCAATAATACAAAAATGGTGTTCCAAGGGATTAAAATAATTATCAGTATTATCATTTGTTAAATAATACGGTATTGCTTTCCAATGAAATAAAAAAATAAATTAATATCTTGTCTCCTTTATGTATGTATATACACAGTGTCTGACGCAATATTTAACAGAATCCCTTGAAGCAATATCTATAAATCAATTGATGGTAAATAAGTTCGTATCTATGGCAATTATTATCTTATCTTAAAATCCACAAATTGTTATGTGGACTCGTTTCGTTAACGAAAACGTAAAATACTTTAATAACAAAGCTGACAAGTGTAGAGCAATATGTTGACATGGCATCTTATCTAAGCATAAGTTAAAACCTTTTTCTCGATATTAAATCATGCAAAACTTTAATGAATTAAGTCAAATAATAAGTTAACTTCTAATATTTATTATAACAAATGATATTAAAAGAATGAAAATTAATTTTAATCTTTGTCTCTGATCTGAAGTAATTGGAATAAGCGGTAGTGAAATGGAATGAAATAAAATAAGTAGTTAGCATCACTGTGTACAGTCATTTAAGTTAACTTCTTTCAGCTTTAAGGTCGCAGAGAAATCCGGTAACGAAGGATTATTTTGTTTCGTTTGTATTAAGTCATTAGTTGGAATACAACTGGGTTGTTGAGAACGTTAAAAAGATACGATGGAATGGTACCTTCATACTGATAAATTTTTTTTACCAGTATGAGAATTAGAAATCTGACTATATAAATCGAGAAAAAAATTGAAGAAATTGAAATTTTTCGTTGTAATTTGAGGATTTGATGGACAATGATGCAAATAGTACAATTAAATATTGTACAATGTATTCAAAAATGTGTAAAAATAATGTGAAAAATCGTAATATTTACATCCTTTATGAATACAATTAATAATTTTTTATTGTACTTTCGTAGATTTGTCTTTTATTTCCTCAAAATACATAAAAAGATTACAATTTTTTGAACAATTTTTCTCTCAGTGTCTCTATACACTTTTCTGTATTTACTTTTATTTTCCATTTTGAGAAAAACTAGAATTTAATGATTGAAGAATAAACCTATTTTTTGTTTGACAATACTTAAAGCAGTGTGGCGCGGATTACTTTAAAAGTCTTATGCAATTTTGAATTTCCCTCCTAAAATTTGAAATTAGATTGGCCAATTTTAAATTTCCCTCCAAGTTTTGAAAATTATTTGAATCCAGATATACCTAAGACACGTATATAGGTGCCTATATAGGGCGAGTTTTCAAAAATGCCCTTAATTAAAACTTTATATTTAAAAAGATGTTGAAATTTTAATTTGTAGACACCGCAGGAAATTTGTAGACATTTCAATACCTAAAATGCTAAAATTAGGTATAATAAATGTAATCTTACAATACTCTAATCTCAAATCAACGGTATAACTTCCAAATTTTACGATCATTCATAGCATATAAACTGCCACTCTTCAAATATACCTTCAATTTTTCCCCAATTCCTCATATACCGGTTTACCAGATAAGGCAATTCTCATACATTCGATGCACACTCTAAAAATATCAGACAATTCCATTAATTCAATTACCGAATAGTAAATTCTCCGTCCAGTCATTGCTCGAAATCAAATTATATAATAGACTACATCTCACTTGCGAGTCTAATTTGAATATTCCTGAATGTTTAACATCCAGAACACATCTTCCCATCTATATTTAGCCTACCCCAAGCTCAGACTCAAAAATCCATCAAAAACAATCAATAAATCACCTTTAAATCCCTACCAAATTGATCCATCGACCTTCTTCCATGGATCAATCGGAAACAAGACTTCCCCCCCACCCCAACCCCCCCAAAAGAACCGACTAAAATAAGCGAGTAGGAAATTTTGACCTCGTGGATCGGCGTACTGCTGCACCTGATGGTTAAACAGCCAAGCAGCCAACGAAATCGATGAAACCTGCGAGACCTAACCTTCACGCCGTGTTATCGAGCCAGGCAGGCAAGAAGGCACAACATACACTCCGGCTGAAATTTGGCGCGGATACAGCGAGATCCCGGCGAGTTGCGGAGAAGCCAACGCTCCGCTGACCGACTGGTTCTCGCTCATCCAAACCATATAAAGCACCAAAATACCCTAGGATAACCTCGTCTAAGGTAGACAGAAGCTCAGTCGCGCAGGGTAACAGGTGAAAGAAGGCGGTGGATAATAAAGAAAAAAAAAGAAGAAGGTCTATTTAGTTTAGTTAAAAGCTTACCTGTAAGCCGCGTGCGGACGTGGCAGGTTGGCGTGCACCGAAAGGGCCCCCCCGCCGCGGATTCACGCGTGTTACTACGTCGGGGTTTTTTTTGGAGTGTGGCGGCCCTCTCCTCTTATTGTATCTGGCGTGTTTTCGCTCGACCCGAGTGCGCGACCTCTGCGTCAGCGACAGAGATAAGAGGAGAGAGAGAGAGAGGAGGGAAAGAACTGAAAGATAGAGAAGGAGAGAAGCGTATGAGTGTGTATGCGAGGTCGAAATCCCGTGGCAAACGGTCGTGGACTGAGTGAACTCAAGTTGCGACTGAGCGAGGACGCTGGCGGTGTTCCGGTGGCGCCGGTGGCGCCACGGGGGCGATCGATCCGCGTGCGGGAAGGGGACTCGAGCACGCTCTTCCGAAGCGGCCAGCCAAGGGGTCGCGTTGGCGAGGGGAGGGAGGGGGGGTTGTAAGCTCGGGGAGGGGGCTCTGCCTCGGTGGTGGTGGTGGTGGTTGAGTTATTGCGCGAGGCGGCGAGAAGGGTGGGGAGGGGGGGTGGTTCTGGCGGACGCGTACTTTCGACTAGCGCCGTCGGCCGAGTCGCCAGAGGGCGGGGCGAACGCCGTCCGACTGTCCGTTTCGCTTGCCGCGGCGTCGCCTACCCGCGCGCCATCTCCCTCGCACACCTGCCTTCCTGCCTTTCCACTTTCGTCCCTCTACTTTTCATCCTGACTTCTTTTCTCTTATTCCGCTTACCCTCGTGCGCTTCCCTCGCGCACTCGCGCGCCCTCTCGCCGTCCAATCCAGTCCTCCTACGGCCTTTTACCACACTGCTCCACTTAACCGTCCACCTGTCCCTGCCGTCCCAACCCCCCGGCAACCCTAACCCCCCCAACCTGTCCCTGCAACCCC
>JABFPN010000693.1:0-39774 GCA_022817305.1 Leptoteleia sp. ZL-2020
AACTAATTGAGGCAGCGGTAAATTTAAATATAGATTACAGGCTACAGATGCTACTGAATATTAATAATACCCCGGTCAACATGAATTTCACAATCAATTCGCAGTGAATTCACAATGAGTTCATATGTTCAGAGTGAATTCACTGTGAATTGATTGTGAAATTCATGTTGACCGGGATAAAAGAAGATTGCTGAAACATAACTACTGTTTTAATATAATAAAGGTTGGAAAATAAAAAACAATTTTTAGCACAAAATAAATATTTATTATTGTTTCAAAAAGCACACAAAATACACACAAAATATACACAAAAAGTATACAATCTTTATTTTGATGGCACTCCAATAAAACGTACACTTTATTTAATTTTTTTTATAAGTTTTTATAGTTGACAGCTTGTACACAAAGTAAAAGCTTCAACATATGCCAGAGACATGTAGACTGGCTTTCTTAACGGTTAATATTAGGTCACTGACAACAGCGCCACCTGAAGTTGTGTAACCTGAACTATACATCTTTTGTAACAGGTTTTTGAGAGAGTTTGCACCCCATCTATACACTGCTATACACTTTAACACCAATAACGTCGTATTACAAACACAAATAATACGCTGCGTGCGCAGTTTAGACCCGTTCGGAAATTGGTTGTCGAGAGAGGATGGGTACACACAAAGCAGAAAAAAAAGCAAAATTTGTTAAAGGATAATTTACAAAACAGATAGAAGCATTTTCATAATAATTGTAAATTGAGCTGTAGTCTAATGAACGGCCATTTTGTACAATAATACAGCGCGAAATTTTGAATTATATTGTTACTTATTTTTAAAGAAGCTGCTATAAATTCTAAGAAAAAGTTTGTAATGCAAAATTATTCAAGATTCCAGATATTAAAGAATTATATTGTTTCTTTAGAGCATATAAGTTTACAATTATGTTTAAAATAAGTAACAAAAAAGGAATTCTAAAAGAAAGTCATAAAGTATCTATTTGTAAGTTTATTTACGTCATACTTTGGAATACAATTTTTATAAAACACCACAAATATAATTATTATTTTACATAACTTTACGAAATACCATTGATTAAAAGTAATTGTTTTGTGCAATAGACGATTAAATGTTCATGAGTTTGCATTTAAAAAACGTGCTTTATAAGAAAAATCCTTATGGTGTGTAATATGTGAACGTCGCCATGAAATCGTGCTTTCCTTTTAAATAATTAATGAACTGTTACATTAAGATTCGCATTATCAACAATCATTTTGCAAGTATAAAAATTTTATCGGTTGTCATCACGATGTTCACAGATACATTCAATGTGTTTTTTCTCATTTTACAATAGTATTAGATTTGAAAAATAGTGAATAAATGTGCGTAAGAAATAAAATTTATTTTTCAATTTTGAAAGTAGGACGAATGATATTCGTTCGACGTCTTATTTATCTCCTTTCTTTGTTTTATTTTAAATTTTCCTTCATAACGTTTTTTTCTTCTTATTTTTTCAAAGAACAATTTCTTACAAAATTACGCGAAAATTTTTCGGAGTTTTCATAACATCACAATTGCGCATTTATTGTTAATTTCATACCATTAATCCCTTGCAAAATAGTTTAAACATTTATTGTAAGTTCTGCAATTCTTTAGTATATTGCACACAATTAAAAATTTCAAATGTTAAATTGCGCCACTCTTAATGCCAAAGAATATTCTTGATACATTCTAAAAGTATTCTAAATATTCCTAGTATATTCTAGGAAAATTTATGTTTTCGAATAATAAAAAATATTATTAACAGTTGAATTTGTAAAATTAAAAGTGTTCGTGTAAAAAAAATTACTGATTATTTATATCTGCAGTTGCGATGATTGATAAAAACTACAAGGAACATTTATAACTGAATGAATAAGATTTTTTGTAACAAAACAACTGATCAATCAGTATGATTAAAATTTATTTCGTAGTTTTATTGTATGTTTTGCGGGTCGTATTAAGATTTGATTATTTAATCTGTCCAATTGAATTATTATTAGTATTACTATTAATATTATTATTGTTTATGTTGCTATGTAGCGTTTAATTTAATTACAAAATACATTTATGTTTCTGTACTGACTATTTGATTGTTCTACCATGAAAATTTTGGGTTCCTGTAAAGGTTACGGTTTTAATTGTATGTTTAAGAACAAAAAGAAAGTATTAATGTTGGTACACTTTGGTACAAATAAAAGTTATTGAAATATAAATTATATTATTACTATTTGGGTTAGTTTCTTTTAAGTTTCGCGCAGAAAATTGATGCTATTCTTTACAGTAACTTTAACATAAAATATATATATATTTCATTAAATATAAAATGACACACTGGAGAAAATATGATGTTAGCTCAACTTAAAAAATGCTACTGGAACTCATTGTGAATGTCAGATGAGTCCTCATTTAAAAAATTCACAAAGAATTTCTTTAAAGAGGTTCCACAAATATTTGACACGTCAAATTGATCAAATTGCAACTAACTTAAGAACGATAGTTTGAAATTGAGAGGAGACTAACGTTGATTTTAAAAGCGAAAAGTCCACGTAGAACTAGCATGCATTTTTCCACGTGGAGTTTCCAACTTAAACAATTTGTCGTATCAAATTTATATGAAACTTCCTTAAATAATTGCCTTATCGAAATTCCATGTTTTATTTTTACTCAATCACAATATATACATTTAGTTGTCTTTCACAATGTAGTTCCAATATATTATTTTATCTCCATATATAAAAAATTATCAGTATTACGTATGTCTCTAAAATATATTATATCGTAAAAATGGTAGTAACTCTAACATGCACATTCAAATTAGATTTGAACTGTTTTAAAGAAGTTAGTCAAAATGTATTCCTCTTAAAAATTTCAGAAACTATATTCTCCATGTAAATATTTAGTATAGAAGCGAATTCAAACTATTTTAGGTCAGCGTTCATACTTTATTAGTTCGGCATGTTAATAGAGTTTTAATGAACTTTATATTGGCTTGCTATTTATTTCCAAATATAACTCGTAACATACACGTATAACCATCTATAATATAGTATTTAACAATGTTTGCTGAATCAACACAAATAGTTCTTTAATCCGAATTCATTGTAATTTTCAATAAAATTTCAACAGATACAACTTATATTCATTCAATTATAAATACTCCTCGAAGAGGGAAAAGCTCAAGTTGTACATTGAAGAAATTCGAAAATTCGTTTTTTGTTCGAATACTTTTTTTGGACAAAAGTTTCTCCAAACGAGAAATAGTTCGCTTCTGGATTGCACGCACCCGTTATGCCAATATCGCCTAAATCCGTCTACTTTTAAACTGATTTGAAAACACAACCAGCAGTCACTCATCGCTCGTCTGCAAGTGTCTAAATGCATGTTTATAATCACTATCCCTAACTTCTGCTTACATCGTGACAATAGCATTTTTTATTTAAACTCTATATTATTGTAATATCAATGCTAAAATCATCACATCTGCATTTACGAGGTGCATAATGCAAATTTATTGTGCGTCATGGAATGTTCAAAATCTATCTCTCTCGATCCCTCCAAACGTTGCATTTTTCCACGTTTCCTTCTTCAAAAGCTCCAACTTGGAAACGGTAATTTAATTACCGTTCATCCATGCTCGATCCATCCCTTTGATAGCTTTCATTTGAAAGTTGTTTATCAGAATGTATAACACACAGATACTTAAATGAAATTGAAAAAAAAGGAATTATTCTACAGGCACAAATCTCGACCTTGAAAATTCGACAAACGATGATAAATCCAAAAAGCAATTAAAAACGATATTGCATTTTGGAACGAAATACATATTTTTTTCTCTTATTTCCAACTACATTTTAGTTATTTATAACAGTTTGTTCATTGAACTGTTGCTTGTACGACGAAAATATTTTACAGAATGAAACAAGTGAAATCATCAGGCTGCATATCAAAGGGAACGATGTACAAGTCCGGTCCGCAGGCCGGATTAAAATGAGCGAGCGAGCGCCCATGAAAAAGCGCGACAACTCGATTTCGGCGTCGATGATCAGGCAGTAAGATGCTCGTACCGTTCTTCCGCTCGATGCGTAACCTGCATTTCGCCGCGGACATACATTTTTTGTTCGGTTCGTTCCGCCGCTTAAGCCCAAGCTCGATTAGCGCGGCTCAACAATCACCGAAACAGATCGTCAGACAAAACTTGCAAGTCTTGCTTTGTCGCGGGTGCTTCAGGGTCGCAGAAGCGAGTGCCAGCGTTGCACCTGCGTCGGCTGGTGCGAGCTACGCATCTCGTTCCAATGCTGGAGCTCTTCGTTGCCGGAACTCTTTAATCCCAAGCAAAGCCAACCGATCACCTCGCGACCCTTCTTACCCATGGCTCCTCGTCTACGGTTGTACACGGTCACGAACAATGTCACATCTCCAAGTTGAAACAAGGCAACCTGGTTTCACAAGTAAATAATACTCATTTAATAAATCTGCGAGACACGGATATCTTAAATTCACATTGGAACGAAAAGTTTCAAGAATTTTGTCAATTCAACGGAGGAGACTTCTTGAATAGAAATCTGTCTCCACCTAGCCCTGCTTCGTTTAAACATTTAACTAAGATCCAAATTAATTTGACTTAATTTATAATACTTGTACAGAAACAGGCAATTTCGTTCGATCGATAAAATACTAATTTATTTAGACGAAACAAAGCGAGTGATAAATTGTGAAATTTGTACCAACAGCCTAATAAATAAATTGATTAATTTATACAAGCCTGGACTGTCTTAATCTGAAAATAATGCGCAACAAAAATATAATTCCAGTAATTGAACGTAAACATTAATCAGAGACAAACTAATGGACTGACCTGAAACACAAATGTTTCTTTGTAAAGGGGGTTTGGCTGGGCGCGTCGTAATTCAGTTTTGGATCGACCCATTTCATGGCCGTAACTGTCCACCAGTGCTAATTTGACGTAAGTATCGGGTGGTTTGGTATCGTTCCCTCCACCGCCCCTAAAGTGCGACCCTTTTATGATTTCCACCGAGAGGCGACCCGTTGTACCGTTATATGCCAAACCTATAAGAATTTCAGCGACACTTCCACCTTTCATACTGCTGCCATAAGGTGGTGTCGTAGGTGAAGCATAAGACTGAACAGACTGCTGCGAACCCGTTGAATCGCTTCTCGTTAAACTGTTAGTCGTGCCCCAACCATCTTGAATCTACAACAAACATTTCTTCCTTCATTTAATCCTAATACAAATTTATTTTATTCCTTAATGTACCCAAGTTAAATGTTCGCGTCAGAGTATTAAAGAATATTTATTCCGTCGGCAAATGATATTAAATTTCATTGAATAAAATATATAAAATATCAAAAACTGTATTGTCTGTCTTTACGTTTCATTGTGTTTTTTTATTAAGAATTTTCTTGACGTAAGCATGCTACAAATTATCTCTAATCTTTAATAATCTTACACATCATAATATCAAAACTTCTTAATAATAATGTTATTATAAATTTTGTTGTATCTTTAATATTTTGTTATTATTACACTGAAAACACTTTGTTGGAAAAGATAAAGAAATAAATTATTTTACAAATCAGCTCGATAAAGATAATTTGTTGTAAACTGTATTGAGAAAAAATTTACATTAAAAATTATTATACCCCAAAAAGTAACAACATTTATCATTTGGTGGAGTAACATTATTTTATGCTGATATCATAAATGGATTTATGATGATTATTATCATACCAAATATAAAATTTACATTGCTCATACAGCTTAGTAAATACTGTAAATAACTATATTTCAGAAAGTATAGTAATTTTAAATGCAACTTTCCTCCCAGTGCATCATTGATATATTATGCGTGTAACAAAATAATAATTTTTGAGGAAAAGAGTTTCGTACGGATGAGGGTGGCGGCTGTAAAGGTAACAGCATGGTTGTTTCCAACTGTAGATTGATTTGATCAAAGGAAACGCGCGCTTCGCCGAGCAGTCTTTCCCGGCGCATTCTTCCACCCCACATGTAAACCCGAAGTCGCACACCCATTGCATTTACATCTTCCGGATTAACTCGAGGCAACAAGAAACTCTCCATGTACCCGGGCGAAACGCCTTGGCGAACTCTGGTTTTGCGCCGTTGCTTTTTGGACGGTAGCAACACCAGTCGCACTTGGCTGCCACCGGTTCCAGCCGGATAATTGCGACCTTGCAATACGTGAACCTGTAAACAATTGCAAATTACCATGTACTGTAATTATTTCGTGATACTTCTTTCTGTTTAAATAGCATGTCTTACACCATACACAATGTTATGAAAATTCAATTTCCACTTGTCTGGGATGATTAATTTTTTTTTGTAATTATATTATCTTTTAAATGAAGGAAAAATTTATAGTTAATTTATTTATAGCATTATTTGTTATCTTTTAATAGCCGAATATTTCGTTTTCTTTTGTTTTAAATGTAGAAATTTATATTACGATACATACTGTCATTTCACGCATAGGTGCATCATACAAAAAAGCAACCTCCAGACTGCCAACTTCCTCACTTGTATACACCATTGATGAAATGGTGTCGTTAATAGTAGTCGATCTAAATTCTTCCGTCTCCGCTGTTTGTTCTCTGTTATCAAGTATAACGTTGGCAGGGCCTACTTCCACTACGCACTAAATATTAATGACTTTGTTATTATACAATTTTATTGTGCGTTGGAAAACAATATATGAAAATAATAAAAACATAAATATTTCATTCGTTAACTACAAAATACTAAAATATAAACGAAAGCATAACATGTTTACCTGCTGTTGATCCACCGCGGTTTGCTCTTCTGAACATGTACCGGAATTAACTGCAGTATCAGCTGAAAATAATATTCATTTAGAGTCCGAATAAGAATACTTAAATTGTAGTTGATATATATGAAACTTTACTAACCAACAACGGTTGGTCCATCTTCAGCTTGAATAGTCAAAGTATCAGTTGGATGCGAAGAATATTTAAGTCTACGAAGTGCGTCCTCTTCTGAATCGGAACTTGTTTCCGGATCAGATAGTGTAAAATTTTTTCCTTTATTTTAAAAACAAGATCGGTTACTAAGAAACTAATAAAGTGAATTTAAGTTTAATAATGGAGGATGATCATGTTCACCTGAGGGAAGGCGAGAGTAAAAATTTGTCAAAAATTATGAAAACACTTTTCAGTTAACAATAAAGTAAACAGATTCTCTAATAAAAATAAAAAGATTAATTAAAAGCTACACTTCTGTTTTTTAGATATTCATATTTTTATTTTATATAATAAAATATATATTAAACATATGCAATAAGTCTACGAAGAATATTTTATAATTTAAATAAAAGCAAATAAGTTTATCATTGACATAATAAAAATTTTACATAAATTTTATAAAGAGCTTGTAAGAGCTTCAAGTTTTCTGACGTGTGAAAACATTATACTGTATTTAAAAAATGTTTGCATATATTTTTCTAAAATTTATTAATTATTTCATAGATATAAAATTATAAACTAATACAAAATAAAAGCATATAATACCAAAGAGAAATAGTAATTCTGTATTCAAGTATTGTATGTGAATAATTGCCATATGCTCAATTAAATAAATGAAAAAATACACATGAGAAAAAGGTTTTGCATAATTTCTGCATATTTTCACTCCGTCTCCCCTCGAAATAAACGCACATACTTTTCTACAATTTCAAGG
Source organism: Leptoteleia sp. ZL-2020 (assembly GCA_022817305.1). Taxonomy (NCBI): domain Eukaryota; kingdom Metazoa; phylum Arthropoda; class Insecta; order Hymenoptera; family Scelionidae; genus Leptoteleia; species Leptoteleia sp. ZL-2020. The sequence continues at coordinate 7,762 of JABFPN010000693.1, forward strand.
AATGCCAGAGCAGCGTTTACATAAGTTAAGTCAACGATAAAACTGAAGTAACAAATTGTAGACTTCACGTAACAATTCTCGAATTAATCGATTAAAATGTATTAAATGTATGACAAATAATAAAATTAATTACATATATATAATCTCCCATCGATTAGTTTGACCACATGCACATTATAAGGTCAGCGCCAATCCTTATTGTATCGACCAATCTTTTTCAATATTCTGACAAAACATAAATTATTAACTGACAAATTACAAACTAATTTATATTGTTAAAAGTGATTATAACAATTAAAAAACAATTAATAAATTATAATATTTTATATCAGAATTGTTCCAATGATGCATATGCTATTAACGAATATTTAATTATAGAGTAATATAGATATGATATAGTTTTTATAAATTTTTTATCTGTTATTGTGTTTTATCTATAATATAAATATTCTGTTCATCTCGTGTCTGAACGCATACTGTTCAAATTAATAGACTTTTTATGAAATGACAATCTTTCAAATAGTTACATTTAATTTAACTTATGACATTTTCAACATGATTTCGTTTAAACCGGATAAAACGGGTCTTTTTCTTTCAAAACAACAATTAGTTTTATAATAAATCAATATCCACTGTTAACGTTCGAATTTGTCCTAATAATAAGTGGATTTATTTTTTAAGGCTTATAATATTTTCAACATCGATTAGCGGGCAATTATTTAGAATTTAGAATTTTAGATTAATTAAAAAGATATTCAAATACATTAAATGACCAATATAATAATAAAAATTGGATAGACATTCAAAAAACATAATTAATTTTATTTTTTTCTTAATTAATTGTTTAATTAGTATTAAATTAAATTAAAAGTCTGTTTTAATAATGGATGATTTTCAAACAAAATAATAATCATATAATACAAAAGAAAGAGATGTCGGTAGTTGAAATTTGTTGAACTAATCAAGTCTTTTATTGTTTCAGTATTAAATAAATTAAAAAAAAACTAAATTATTTCTTGACGCTGATCTAACTATACTTTCTTATCGAATATATTCAAATTCTCATTGTAAAATTTAAACATTATGTTACTAACTTAAACTCTTTTATATATGACACATCATAAGGGACTTTCTATATATATATATATATATGTATATGAGGGATAGTATATACATTTTCTCAGTTCCGTTATTGCAAAATATACCTTCAATCTATGAAATTTCTCTTTTTCATATAAGTAAATGTTCTTTACATAAAAATAAACAAAATACTTAACAATTATTTTGATAACACTCAACATTATTTCTATCGAAGTGACTAGTATAAATCCACTTATTATTATAATAATACTGTTAAATTGATAGTCATTTTTTAAAGTGCAGTCGGCAGAAACCGAGAAAATGGAAATTTTATCCCACGAATGGTAGAAAAGTGTAGTTATTTTTCTTTTTGCGTAGAATTATGGTCAAATATACTCATACACTACTAAAAGTTAAGATCTAAAAACACTCTAAAAGCGATGCCTAATAAGCGATACCATTCTAATGGCAGTGTACTTTTGCTGGATTCTAGAAGTCTACGGTTCTAAAGATTGTTGTCTCAACGATAGGCACTAAAACGTTAGTCTAGCATTACATGAAACGTCAATGAATCGGACACACTTGGGAAGATGATCATTCTCATGCAAAAGTCCTTGTGCGTTCCACCGGACAATTGTACCTAAATTTTTGGAGAGCTGGGACGTGGAACTGTTGCTGGACTCGCAAAGTGGCACGCAGACACCGCCAAAGAGTGTTGCCGATGAGGGCGGTATGAAGCACCACTTGCGCGACAAGTACAAAACCACAACCAGCAGTAGGGCAACAAAACCAGCGCAGGCACCGAGAAACGCCGTCGTTTCCACTGGTACTGACAATTACACACACCCTTTACATTAATATGTCATACGTAATAATAAGATTAAAAGAAAAAAATTGGTTTTAAGTTGGAGAAAAGAAAGCACTTTCTATCCTCGTTGAGTACGATATTTTATTCTTAGGGTGAGTAAATAACTATTTCTTACATAGAATACGATGTAATATGAATAGTGTAAATTCGATCTGACTTTGGGGAAAATTGATTCGCTAAATAAATAACTCGTGATTAGTCTTCCCCTTACGAATTGGTGTTGGGCATCTTCGTCCAAGCGACAAAGATGTTTTATTGCACTGTTTTGCCCTAGGTCACTTTGACTCGGCGTGATATCGGAGGGTTTATAATGGTCGTTAAACGGAAACACGTTTCATTTAAAATAATTATTCTTCCACCCTCAAAGTAAATATATTATTAACTCACATTACAGTGTATTAAAAGAATTTTAGTTTCATTATTATTATTAGGAATTGTAAAAGTTATAATTAATGGAAACAATTATAGACGATTTAATGTTTACTTAAAATATCTTAGTCACGATTGTGTTCACAAAAGATTTTGCACATCCAACATTTTTTTTCCTTTTTACGTATCTCGGAAGACTAATTATTATTTTAAACCTTAAAGCAAAATAGCCTTTGGATTTAATATTAAATCTTGGGCACTTCTAATAAGGTCCTGATGTTACTCTAATATCGATTCGAATATGAAAATCAAACATCAATCTATTGTACAATATTCTTAACCGAGACTAGATCAATTAATTAATTCAATTAATATTATTTATATCAGAGACGTAACGTTGCCTCCAAGACAATAACATTTCCTTCGTCAAAAAAGATTTGTAATTCAATAAAAACACATAAAAATGTGATTCGCAATAATCTGACCTTGATGCAGTATGTGAGGTCATAATGGATTCATTGGCAAAAGTGACGATAATAATAAAAATTAAAAAAATATAATTTATTTAACATTCAAAAGTATAATTCGTTTTGTAAAGATTATAATGTACCCAAAACCAATTAAGGCTTGTAATTAAAAAAGAAAAAAACTTATCATACCATTTGTCATAATTATGAAAATATATACACGTTCAATCTTATTGTCATACAAAAGTGATAACATAAGAAAAAAAAAAAAAGTTTGATTCTAGTAAATATTACTACATAAATGATTTGTATAAAAAAAATACAAAATGATTCATCGCGGTACAAAAATATTCAATTCATTTTAACGAGTTGGAAAAAAGTCATAAAAGTGACACGAAATTTCAATTAGTCTCCCTAATTGGTTCCCAATGAATGTCACTTGCATCCATAAAAATGACTCTATTTATAATTATTCCAATTAACGTAATTTTGGCAAAGACAAAAAACAAAAGCTTGACATCAGGTGATACGAAATATTCAAGTCGCCAATTCAAAATGAATCCTCATCGCGGAAAAGAAAAAAAAAGAAAATAAAAAAGAAAGACACCAGTCGCACGGCTGTTCGTCGCCATTCATTTTCTTTTATGAATGAACCCAGAATAAACAAGCCGTCTTCGGAAATACGCGATAAATAATACACCGCGCATTATCGCATCTTAAAACAAACTAATAAACACCATGCCAACCACCGACGACAAGCCGCCAGCGAATTAAAAAGCCATTTATCGACGAGCCCCTCGCGACTATTAATTATGCGTACCGCCGTTCAAGGACATTCCCCTCGTAACACCAAATTGCACGGCAAAGGCCGCCGCGTTGCCCCAACAATTTCATTCGATCCCCGCGAGGAAGCGAACAAAAACTGGAAACTCATGCGAATTCGATATTTACGCAATGCGGTCGCAACTGAACGATCCTGAAGCGTATATTGATGGAACCGTCCGGAACCAGCGCGATCCATTATCAACAATACGCGAGCCCCCATATTAACATCCCTCAATTTTATTCGCAACGATTAATATTATCTTTCCCTTACTCGACGGATGGTATGTTAATTTAAAACCAAGGGGGGAAAAAGTAAAAAGAAGGTATAGAAGGGAAAAAATCCGAATGTTTTGATGTAAAAGGATTCGATGGTGAAAAGAAAGAGAAAGAGAAAATGATGATAAAACGTGTTATGGTGTAGAGAAAGAGGGGGAAAAAAAAGAAGGGGAGAGGAAAAGAAGAAGTGAGCGGTACGATGGTGTGCGGCACGAAAAAGGTGTGTTTGATTAAATGATTGACAGGGGGTAACCGCGTTCTGCGGGGTAGTGGACTTACCCGTCAAAAAATGGTCTGATCCAGCCAGAATCATGCTCGGGTGTTTCTCGGGTGTTTACGTGCGACGCTCGATCCTTCGAGGGAAGCACCTGAGGACCGATGAGCGCATTATCTGGTCTTCCAGGGGCCTCAGTTGGTCTGGTGCTGCTGCTTGTTTGATTACAAACGCGGTTACAACGCCGAATAATACGTGGGCGCCGTGGGCGGGGGTACACAGCACTCTGTTGCTCGTTGGAACGTGCGCCCGCAACATCCCGACCCAATGCGCGCGTCTGCGCGCCAGCTCGCGGACAGCAACGCTTCGCCTTCGCCTTTGCCTTCCCTTCGCGCACGTTTCCATTTATTTATTTCATTTACCTTCTCATTGTTGACTTTTTCATTGAATCGTCCACTTTTCAACCGTCGACGTTGCTCGCATCGAACAATAATAATTGTTGTTTTGCAATGGGTCATTTTTGTTTATTGATAAGTTACAGGTGTTGCAGTCCTGCGGGCAATTTCAGTTAAACGCATAAGATTTGGAACCTTTAAGTAATTACATAAATTAATTTTTTATTAGGGATGGGGTAATAATTGTACGGATCGGTAGATGTTGGAGGACTTTATAGTATTAGTTTATTGGTGGAGGTGTGTTGTTATTAATAGTTCGCTTTGGTCGGTGAACCACCGCACTTTTCCTATGTACACGCTAGTTGACAACCGTGCACGCATCTTTAATACCCGAGCGTAGATAAAATACAGATAAATTCTCGTACGTGTGACACCATTGTTTCAATTACGGTGCGTGATCAAACCGCTTAATCATTCCTAAGATGCGTGTTAACGTTTAAAGTTTAATTAGGAATTGATTATTGGATTTGAGGATGGGTCGGAAGGAGCGCGAATTAAGCTATTATATAATTTGACATGTTTGTTGTGCGATCATCGATTCTCTATGGCAACTCGGCTTTTATCCATTCAATAGTCACTTATTTGTATCTGAAAATGAATTTTTCTGACGGATAGAACAAAGAAAACAATTTTTAATTTGTTTTAATACAATGCAAAACAATAGTTATAAGTATTGAATAAATGAGTAACTGGTTATATTGCTTTAAATTAATATTAATATTTGTAATGTAGGATGCTATTTAGCGTGTCTTTATTCCTTGTAAAATTTCTTTGTAATATCATTTATATGTTGTGATATTGCTAGCAATGTCAGACTAAAATTCAGTTAGTAAATCACTTAAGGTGATGCTCAAAGCATAGGTAGCGTCCTGCGGTATCGGCTTTGATATTTTCGTTTATGAAAATGAAATGGATAATAATTTTGTAATATAATGACCAGGCAGCCATTCTACAATGTTAGGAGAGTATTGTAGATTATAATGATATGTGTTTTGAAGAAAAACAACAAAAAGCGGTGTGAACTGGTTTTAAATATACGAAATGTCGATAAAAATTTCTAATTCACACCACTTTTCATCAGTCTTTTTCAACAATTATGTTTATATAGGCAGTAATATTCTCCTGGTGCTAAAGAATGGTGGTCTGTTCATTATTTTACAAAATAATTATTACTACTATTTTAAATTAAAAAGACACTAACTCCGTGACAGTAGAACTTGAAAACAAATCAGATAAAATTTGATCGGAAAATACTTTTAAAAGAAAACAATAAAATACTTGATTATAACATTGACTCCTACTTAAAATGAACATAATTATCAAAACAATTAAATCGTAACAAAATTTATTAATAATTTAGAACATTTTCGTTCCTACCTTTCATGTAAACTCACAATAACCTACACAAAAAACTAATTTGAAACTACTTTCAAAATACTATGAATCCACACGACAACCTTCCAAAGCTTCCAAAGCTTTAATTGAAACGTAAATCACTTAAAACTTAAATCTTCTCATTAACCCCGGACCTTATACACCATAAATAATAGAAAGGAAGAAAAACAAAGAAAAAAGTGAAAAAACCAAGCAACATGCCTGTCCGACAATCGTCCTAAAAAGCGCGGGTCGTTCATGACGAGCGACGACAAATACACCATTAGCAGATAGCAGCATCGACCTAAAGTCACTAGATAGATGCTGTCGGTGCGCGTGATTGGCCGGCCGAATAACCCTATCCTGGCGGAAGGAGCTAGCGCGCGCGCGCGCTGAAGATTGGCGGCCCTGCGCGGGTACTCGTTTTTGGTGACACAGCGGCCGAGCGTGTTGGTGTGTTGGGCCGCGATTCGCGTTACCGCGGTTGGCAATCGTACGCAAAAGAAATAATAAATAATGAAAGCGAGCGACCATGAAGTGACAAATAAAGTTGGCCCGAGAATGGTGGCCCGCGCCGCGAACAATAATGAACATCGGCGTCCCGCGATGCGCCCGGGTGCGTAAGCCGCGTAGCGCCGCGTATGCTCTCGTCGGCGAGCGTGAAGCTCCGTCTGTGGCCTGGTCGTGCTGGACCCGAACCGAAGCAGCGAGCGACGACTCGCCAACCGACACACAAGCAGTCCGAGGTTCCTCCCGACTTGGTGGTCGCCGTGCGCGCCACTCTTTCGCCAGCCAGTAAACAAACACAAACCGTCGGCCGAGGAGCGTGCGTTATTTATTTTTCCCCCGTGTTTACCGTGCGTTGTTTACGTCCGTGGATGCTGGCCTGAGTGAGCCCGGACGATGGTTCCGGGTGGAGCGCCCGAGCCCGGTCCACTCTGACACGTGAACGCGCGCGCCCAGTGCCCTCGCAGTGAGAATGAAGACCGAGAAGAAGCCGAACGAAGCCTCCCTCGTGAAGGAGGAACCGGACCCAGAGCGGGTTAAAATCAAGGAGGAGGCCCAGGTCGGCGCCGTCAACGATGACGCCATCGCCGACGACCCGGCGGTCCCCGACTGCCCGGCCAACCCTCCTCCCCTCGACCCCGCCGACGAGTCGACGTCGCACAACGCCGACCAGAACGGCCCCGGTCAGAACCAGCAGATCAAGCAAGAGCAGGACCGGACCCAACCGGGCGAGGATATTCCCACCAGTGGTTAGAATTCCCTCTTTTTCATCTCTCTTCTTTTTCGTATCCTCTTCCTTTTTTCCCAGCTTTGTCGCTACAATTTATCTTACTTTTTTGGTTGGGAATCTTGCCTAACTTTGGTTAGGATTCAACACTTTCATTCTTAAATTCAAGAGTGAGGAACATTTTTAAAATACCAACGGTGATTCGCTGAGGATTTGTGGATAATTTTGGTGCGCTGTTGAGGTTATTTTTCGAACGGAACATTAAAATACTTTTAATAATGTTTGTATTTTATAAAATATTACTGCCATGAGGTTTTTTTTCTTTTCACTTGTTTCTTGAAATTATTTTATTTTTGTTATCCTTGTTATTTTTTTTTTTATGTTGTGATCTATTTATAATTCTACTTATATTATTTTGGCCTTTAGTAATTTTTTTTATCTATATTTTATCATACTTTTATCAATCATTATTAATTTTAATAAGATGTATTATGACATTTTTCAAATTGTTCATATTGTTTAAACATATCCGCTGCACACTCAACTTTTTGTTTTGTGCAGAATCTTATTAATGTTAAGATTCAAAAAATTCAAATTTAGATAAATTTCTAATTTCCTAGGAGCAAGATAAATAAATGCACACACGAGTTCCATTCAAAACTAATGACTTGTTGTTTATTGACCTTTAGAATATATTTTATCCATTAAGGCCAATTACTTTTGCTTATTAGTAAATCAATAAGTTTTCAATTAGGCATTTAAATTAATCATTTCTTATTTATTTTTCTTTTTAATTTGTGTTACTCTGTACCAATTTGTCTGCTATTAGATTTGTTCATGTTCAGCATTTGTTATCTTTTCTTCCATTTTTTCAATTAGGTTTAATGACATTGTTGTTTATCAATGTATTCGCTTTATCATTTTATAATACTTGTAGCAAACTAAACATTTTATATAATTTATAAAGCTAAAGTAATTAATAAAATAAAAATAAAGTAAAGTAAAGGTAAAAAAAAAATTATTGTGTTTTTGAGTCTATTGAGGTGAGTTATTTTAATAGGATGAATTACTGAATAAAGTTGTAATTATTAATGTTTACTTACAGACTGTGGAGGAAATGTTGGTTTGCAAAGTACAGAAGGAATGCAGCCATTGGTGAGCAATGTTCTTGGGAAACAAATTGGAAGTGGATCTGGTGGAGGTGAAGCTCAATATATGCAACAACAGAGTCAAATTTTTGTGTTTTCCACGACTCTAGCAAATAAAGCTGCTGAAGCTGTTATGCAGGGACAATATCCCTCAATAATTGCATACCACTGTGCACAACCAGGCACAAAAAAGTATTTGGAGGTATTTCCTTTTACCCTTTACTTTTTTTTCAACAAATTTTCAAGTATTTTAAGACAAAATGTCAGAAAATAAGTATGTTTAAAATAAAAACAGACGATAGATAAAAACAAATATTATAATTAATAATTCATTCATTTATATTTTAGAAACATCCAAATAAAATTAATCAATTTCGTCAAAATCCTGCTCAATGGTTAAATAACCTAGCAACATTGAAACAAAAAAGTCATCAGGGAAATGTGAACAGCGGATTTCCTGCGGAACAGACGTCAGATTTGCCTTCGTTGGATCCTGGAACTCCATTCTGGAATGAACAGACGAATATAAGAAATCTAAATGGAAGTAATTCTTTGGGCAATTCCGAGTCGACACTGGATGAAACAAATATAGATGTGCCTTGCCTCGTGCCGAACTCCCCAAATAATGCAGGTATGCATTATTTTTATATTTCATTCCCTTTTACAGTCTAACTATATTAAATGAAACACAAATTTCTTTAACAAAAATTATAATATTACCTGTGGAAAGGTAATAATTGTATTTTTTTTTTTATTGTGAGTCATTTGTCTTAAATGTTAATAATGCTTTTAAATGTTTATTATTTCACACTTAAAGTACCTTAATTTTGGTAAGTAATTTTTTATTGACAAGAAATTATATATAATTTACAATAATAATTTTTTTTAATTACAAAGTCTTATATTGTTTTATTGTTTATTATTAAGTTTCTTCTTTCTTACCAATTGTATATATATTTTTACCATATACAAAGAAGAATGTACAACTTATAAATTTGTTAACTAAATTAAATGACAAAGTTTACTAAATTAAGTGTGAAATAATAATCTATTATTAATGCATTTATTTAATGTTTATATGACTATTGGTGAAAATTTAATGTAGTTATGAAATATGGAACTAACTCTTGGGAACAAAAGGAAAGGTTGATTCTCGATTATATAACTACGTCCAATTATTATGTAATTAAAAATGTTATGTTAAATAGTTTTTTTTTTTTCAAATTCTGGACAAGGGTAAAGCTGTAACATCAAAATTGATTAAAGACTTTCAAGAAAAACATGCCGTGTTTGGCAAAGTAGCTTTGATTCATTAATGGGTTTTTATATGTGAAATAATGAGATTTAATAAGTATTTATGTAACATGATATAATATTACACTTGCACGGGTACAAGTACTTATATGAAATAACTGTGCATATTTTCTATTTTTCATGTACAATTGTAGTTAAACGAAATAAATATGCAAAAATGTTCAAAAAAGCAGCAAATCCGCAAACAGCGGTGAACGCCGCGATGGGCCATAGTCCAAATTTGCTGGGAGGTACGACCAGTCCAAGTCCGAGCGGCCTACAACCCTCCTTACAAGGGGTGAAAATTCCTGACGAGGAGCTGACACCTCAACAGCGACAGCATCGTGAGGCGCAACTCGCGGCGCTAAGGAAAATGCAGATGATACTCTTTCCGGAAAAGGAAGAATCCATCTCGTCATTGGAAGCATCGCAAGGCGCTAATCCTGGATCATCCTGCGCACCGACTAATATGCCACCTGTGAGCGCGCCTTCCATGGATTGGCACAAACTGCAACATCCTTTCCTGGATGGCAAAAATAAGGTAGAGTTAGGAAAATTAACAAAAAAGTACAAAATGTTCTTATACTATTATATAAAATACCAAAAAAATGCAAGCTGGTGATATTTTTAATTGACAATGTGTTGAAAGCAAAAAGAAACAGTAACGTAAATGAAATGATTATAAATTAATTTCAACAGTACACAATATTTTAGAGGACCTTCGTAATGTTTTTAATTTGCACTAGTATGTTAACAATTGTTTGAAACATTTAGGAAATTCTGTTGTATTAAATATATTCTTAATTGACGAAATTGTTTAAATACATTTTAATCTGTAACAGCATAAGGAACCATTGCTTCGAATGGTGTTTTTCATGATTTTTTAACATCGCAATGCTAACGTTGATAAGGTATGCAAGGCATCGTACTGTTTACATTTAAATGTTAGGTGTTCACTCTAAAAGAAAAAAGTATGTATAATGTAGTTCCACCAATTGCACCAGTGAAATGACTGTTAACAATACAATGTTATAAGTTCAAAGTTAATTTATTTCCATTATGAATTGCTTTAGTATATTTTATCTACAAGTATGTTGACAAATTGAATATACTCCAGAAGCACTAAATAATTTTTTTAAATTTGACGATGTATATATATAATTAATTATTTAACTATTCTCTGTTAAGTCTTTAATTTCAAATTATAATAAAAATAGAATGTATATTAATATATTTATTTAATTGATTAGGTTTATATTTATTTCATGTGTGATTAATCTATCATTTGAAGTACTTTTCAATACTTAATTTGTATCGAAATTACTGTTTGCCCTTTATATATTTAATTTCACTAATTTTAAAAATATAAAAATAATGGCATAGGATTAGATTTATATTTCTAAATGCTTAATGTTCAGAAAAGAATTTTCCTGAATACTGAAATTTAATTTGATGATAATAAATCAGATCTAATTAAAAAATAATTGAAATATTAATTTATATCTTTTGAATAAACCAATAATATAAAATTTTTACTTTTAAGTTTTATACACCGGAACTTGTTTTAAAAACTTAGCTTCATACTAAAGCAACTGAAATTTTCAATGGAAAAGCTGAATAAGTAAAACCTGAAAGCCAATTGTAAATTTGTTATCTATATAATAATATTGGTTATTTATCCAATGACTAATAAATGTACATATTTTAATACAATCAGAGGGTAATTAACGTCAATCAAAATTATGTTATTACTGTTGATATTTTAATGATTATTATGGCAATATAAATTAATTAGTACGAGTTTATTGATGTTTAAATTAACTAAAATAATGATATTATTTTTAAAATTGTTTAATTCAACTAATAAAATTTTGCTTGCAAATTATAATTTAAATATCTATTAATGAAGTCAACTGAAAAAAAAAAAAAACAAATTTTTAACTCAATACATATTTGACTGATGGTCATTTTTTACACTACAGACACTCTTATGAATCAATGTTATAAAATTAAATTTTAGATATACTTGCATTATATATAAAAAAAAATTACTAGATTTTTAGGAAGTTATTTTTTGAAAATGCCTATAGATTTTTTTTTAATCTTGATATTTGTAATACGTTTAGTAAACGTTCTGACTTATAATGAGAAACATTTCCACTTCTAATAGACATCGATAGAGAAATTGTTTATAACTTTTTAAATAATAGATTTTCTTAGGCTTTAAGAAGTTTACATTCTTTAATTGTATATAAAAAATATTAATATATGTCTTAATGTAATATATATAAAACAAGTTATAATAATGTAGTGTTGAATTAATTACCAAAATAACTAAATAATAAACTTAAAATTTTCCGTTTAAAAAAATCTAAATTTATTAACATTTAAAATAAATAAAATAGAAAACTTTGTAAATTTATATTTATTATTATTTTAAAAAACAGTAATATACACTTTAAATAAAATCTCTTCTTTTTATTTTTAAAGCTTTCATTTTTTTTACACATTTTCATTTATGTTTAATTTATTACTGTTAAAAATAAGTATTTTAAGTGGACATTTTTGTAAACAAAAATAATTTGTCATATGCATTTTTACACGGAAAAAAGTATTCGCTTTGGTAGATAAATGAGCTTATCTACCAATTTTTATCTAATTTAGTAAAAAATTTATTTTATTTGCAGAAGGACACACATATTAATTCGAACAAAATGAATATTTAAACGTTACATAAACTGTATGGCTGAGTCAGCCGCACACTTATCTTATAGAGACTGAACATAACTTCATTATGTTAACGAAAACTACTTCGATTTAATTGTGTTGAAGATTATAATTTTTATCGCTGATTCAGTTATACTGTGTATGTAATTCAGTGAACTCGCTAAGTTAGTTTTCATAAAATCAACTCAAATAAATTTGTTTGCTTACGATAATTATAATTTCTAATTGTGTCAATAGTAGCCAAACAATATTTTCTTCCGTGTATAAATGAATATAAAATTTCATGTAAAAATTAAAAATCTTCTTTCTCAGATTGGTGCTGGAAGTCCGGGTGGCGGTGCTACAAGTGGAGGTGGGCCTCTGCGTGGTGGAAATCTGGTTGGTAATGTACCTAGAAGTCAAGGTCCGCCACCTCCGTACCACCAGACAACGAGATCTGCAAGTGTGCCGATCGCGATCCAGAGTCCGAACCCCTCGTCGCCTAATAATCCAACGAGTAACTTATCACTACCATCGCCTCGAGCGAGTTCCGCGTTAAACTCGCCTGCTGACTGTAATCGACAGTTCCAACTTGGTAGTCAGAGACCAGGTCACCTGTCGGGTCAGAGTCCTACTAGCCAAGATTCACCAAATCCTGGAGCTGTTAGTGCATCGTCAGCAACGAGGCTTAATCAGAGTAATCCAGGAACACCGGTTTCCCATGCTCATTTACCTGTTATGAGTCCAGGCGGTACTACGCCTCAAAAAGACTCACCGCTTGATTTCCCTTCGAATCAACCACCGAATGGTAAGTTGTTTTTTTTATTAAATTCATGATATATATAAACTTTATTATATGTTAATTTTATGTAAAGTGCATATCCTGTGGATACAATAAGTAAATAAATAAACAATGTATATAGCAATAATTTTTTTGTTGTTGAAAAATGAATTTTTTTGTATTTCATTTTAATAATGTTAGATAAAAAAATTTTGTATTTCATTGCATTTGTTAGATAAAATGCGCGCGCATTCGCGCCAAATACAAACATTAAGAGAAAATGAATTATTCGTATGAACGGACTTTTAAGCAAAAAATTTTAATAAATTAAAGAATTTAATTGAATGAATGAAAAAAAAAAGTTTTAATATTTTAAAAACTAAAAAATTTCTTATATGGAATATGTTATTTAGGTCCGACAACTTTATTATTTTCAAGGCTGCATTAAAGTAAACTAATAAATGTCCAGATTTTATACCCGTATATTTTTCCTGAAGCTTGTTAGCTACCGCATTATTTTGATCATAAAATATTACCGTAATATGAAACCCAACGTTAATGCAGATATAGAGAAATAAGTGAAATAATAAGACAGAAGGTCGATATTTCACTGACAATTTTGCAATGTTGAATAATATATAAAAAGTATAATATTTATTTAAATATACATATAGTTTTATTTTTATTAGTATCTATATCTATAAATAAATAAAATTTTAATAAAAATATGTATTTTAGTTTCAGTGGATGGTAGGTTTTGTCGAACCTTGCAATGTTTAGCACAACAAAAACAACAACATGGCGCAACAGCAAATCCGCCTGGTGTAAAGGAAGCAAATTTGATGCCAGTGCCGAGTCCTCAACAAATACAATATCTTAATACATTTGAAGGACAAGAGCTTACCATACAAAAACAGCCTAATACCAGTCTTAAAGATGGAAATCTTTCAACGTAAATATAAATATATTCTTTCTTATTTATTATATACATTTATTATAATTGTATTTTTTACAAGCAATCTTTTACAAATATTTTTATTCGCATTATACAAAAATCTCTTATATATTTTAACATTTACAGTAGTGAATTACAGTCGAATCTTATATTTTTAGACCAGAACTTTCTTCCCAGAAAAAAGACCAGATTAATCACTTCTTCAAAATAATATACTACTTAATAAGTAGTGCAATGCAAAGAATTGTCATAAAAATTTATTAAATTGAACTGTTATTTGATATTTTAGGAACACAAATACCCCTGGTACGGAAATGCCAAGCAGGATGCTGCAGGGTAGCATGGAAAGTAGTAACCAGTACTCAGTGACGGAGGGAGCAAGTCCTTCAATGGAGAACACGAATCGAAGTTTCGGCGCTTCTCTTCATAGTCCGCATACACCTCACACACCTCACACGCCTAGCAGCGGTGCACCGCACACGCCCGTAGATCCAAGTAAATCGGGATCAAAGACGACTGCAAGCGCCCAAAGCAGCCCTGCGTCGCACAACACCAGTCTTGTAGACGCTATGGGTCCGCCGCGAACTGTGCCAGCATCGCCCAACACCAAACCTGAGACATCCCCGCCATCGAAAGATCCGCAACAACAACAACAACAACAACAACAGGTGCAAATCCAACAGCAACAGAGTCAGCAGCAGATGGCGCCTCAACAGCAGAATCAATCTGCACCAGTGCCTGTAATGAATCCAAATCAACCGGGAATGGTTCCTGGGATGGTTGGACCGGGTGGAAATTTTGCATGCAACAGGCCCGGTCCCAACGTCAGTCAAGCATCGGACAATGTTCCATTGAATCCTAATAACATAGGCAACCGCATGCCAAATATAAGTAACATGAGCAGCAATCATTTTGATCCCATCACCTCGCTGGCACAAATGAGTCAGCAGCTTACAAATACTGCTGCGAGCAACGCGCTTGGGCCGGATGGTGGACCGATGCCGGGCGGTAATGGAGGCAACATGTTACCATTTGGTAATCATCCTCATAGCATGCATATGATGCAGATGCAAGGTAGTAATGAGATGAACGGAGGATGCCACATGCCTGGCGGACCGAATGAGTCCAGTGATGTCGCGGCTATGTGCATGGGCTTGAGTGGTCCAGCTACGAGTTACAGTCCTACGCCTCATACTGGTAGTCCGGGTGTACCAAACAAAATGTCTCATCATCATTCTATGATAAGCCATGGAATGATGAGCAATGTTCAGCCAGGCGCAAATCCAGGTGGCGCAGGTGGTGCACCTAGCGGTGGACATATGAATGCTAATCCTGGTGTTCAGGTGAGTATAGTGATATCTTTAGTGTTATCGGTATATGAATTATTAAGATTCCCGAGTTACAAATTGAGATTAATAGAGTCAGTGCTAAATTTTGTAAAAAGAAAAGAACTAACTAAATTTGAATTTTTAGGGAGGATCTTATCCAGGAGGTGGCGGAGTGGGTGAACCTACGAGTCACGGTGGACCCTCAGCGCCGAATGCACCGCAAGCAAATCGTTTAATGTCAAGCGGACATCCACACCCCCATCCGCACTCTCATCCACACCCAGGTCATGGGCCAATGTCGATGGGTGGCAACCCGTACAACGGTGCAAATGTGCAGGTGAAACCGAGCGCGCCCAACACCATCCAGTACTTACCTGCGAGGCCGAATGTGGGTCACGCGCCCCGCGGCCCGCCGAGTCTCGACTTTTTGCAACGTTTCACGAATCCGCTCGGTGGCCTCGACTCTAAAATGTCGCCGTCCGTAAACTTACAGTACTTTCCGAACGGATGCGTCCCACCTCAGAACAATATGAATCCCCATGCTGGTGGCGCCGGTGGAGGTGCACCTGGTGCCGGCGGATTATCTGGTCCTAATATGGCAGGCAACTTACCTCCAGGTACATTTCTTGCTTCCGTTTATAGTAATAATTTATATTAAATAATAATTCAAAATGAAACAGAAATTAAAAACGCAATACATAAAAATACATGAACTTTTAGATAAACACGAATTGAAATTTACAAAATCGTAATTCGCAGGTATGTCAGGGTCACCAAGACTTGACGCAACTGGTCAACAGATGAATCCGGGTGCCGTACATCCGTCGATGCGGCCAATTGGCAATGTGCGCCAACAGTCGAGCATAGTACGTATGCAGCATATGGTCGGTGGTGGCATGTTCCCGAGTGGCTCGATGGACCCGGACATGGTTGGCGGACCCCAGTTACCTGGCCAGAACACAAACCCGGGCATGTACGTAGGCAACAAACAAGGTTTAATGGGTCTTGGGCCACCGCCAGATGCGACGCAGCCGTTACCACCGAGTATGGGCGGTGCAGGTTCTAACTTTAAAAATAGCCCGTTCGTGGGTGCCGGACCTAGCATGTCCGATCCTAATTACGCGCAACAGTTCCACAACTTCCAACAGCAGTTGTACGCCACGGGCACGCGTGGTAGCGGCCCACCCCCGCCCCCGCCGCCCCATCCCAATCTGCACCCACAGCCTAATTCGCATGCCCACCAACAATTTTTCATGCCTAAGTAACCAGGTAGGACCATTGTTTTGTGGCGCCGTGGATGCGGACAGTGGCTTCTTCATCGGATCTCTCGTTTATTTTTATTCCGAAGTTCGGTCGTTCGTAAGTTCAAACGCGTACCCCATTACTTATGCTTTCTTATTCATTTTGTTAATATTTTATATAAATAATATTTAAGTTGATTTTTTTATCGATTTAAAAATTGAAATATATAGTTTTAACAGTTTTTAAAATTATTTTATATGTATTCATTTATTTTATTTTCAATTCGTACGTCTATGAAGAAATTTCCATAGTTTTGTAATTTACATTTTACAAAAATATTTATATATACATATTCTGTGCAAGATTTAACATTAATCTGATGCAAAAATAAAGTAGTATCTTACTTTATAACTGTAAATTTCTTTTGATGAATTTTTTTTTATTTTGAATATATTTTAGAGGTCAAGCGGTTTTAAAAGTTTTAATTATTATTATCTTTAATTAAGAAGGTCAATTTTAATTATCTATGTATATATATATACATATATATATATATATATATATATATAAATTGTTTCCATATTTAGTATATGATTTTCATCAGTGAAACAAGCTTTTATAATAAATTCTTTTATAAAGCGATGTCTTAAATTTAAAACAAAATCGAACAATTTTTATAGATACTCAAATTAACGAGTGCTTTTTAGGAACAGAGTTAGCGTAAATCTGACTCGTTGCAAAAAGAAATGATTTCTACAGGGTTGGCATGATTTAAATAAAATACTCATTCTCGTTATATATTTTAATTTTATTTAATTTTAGGAAGTAAATGAGTTCGTTTAGGTTATTTATAACATTATTGTTTTATGTCGAATTTTAATAGTATTTAATTATTTATATAATTATATTATTTCTTTTTACTTGTATTTAAATATTAGCATTCATAATAAATTTATAAGTTTAAAAAGTCAGCTTTTCATTTTGCGTTATAAAAAAATAACTTCTACAGATTGTTCTGTTGTCAGTTTATTTTTAATATTGAATTGATCAAGTTCGAAGGTAGAAGAAAAATGTTTTTCTTAATATCATCGAACATTAATAAAGGTTAAAAAAAAAGTTTGATTTAAATAAAAAAAAGTCATGATTTTTCCAACCCTGCATTTTTATCGATTTCGTTTTAAGTGCCGAATGACTTCATGATTTGTTTTATTGTTGATAACGATGAGAGCATTCAAAAAAATTGTTGATTTGTACATAAATGCAGAGGACACTGAACAAGACGCATTCAGCAATGTCACGTGCAATATTTTGCAATCAACTATAAAATTATATCAATACATG
Source organism: Leptoteleia sp. ZL-2020 (assembly GCA_022817305.1). Lineage (NCBI taxonomy): Eukaryota > Metazoa > Arthropoda > Insecta > Hymenoptera > Scelionidae > Leptoteleia > Leptoteleia sp. ZL-2020. The sequence continues at coordinate 25,718 of JABFPN010000693.1, forward strand.
CAGACAAAAAGTAAAGAAAAAACCAATACAAATCAAAACTTGACTGACTGAAATATCTCTGATAATTCGATCAACTCATAGGTGTTCGATTAAAGAAAGCAAAGAATGAGTAAAAAGTACAGGCTTAAAAAGAAAAGAAACGTTCAGGGCACTTGTTAAATAAAACTATAATTGAATCAATGTAAAATATTTGTTGTAAATAATTGTTTAAGTACAATCCTTAGTGTGTATTTTTGTACGATTATGCGATAGCACGTAATTCACGATCAATTTTTCGTAAGGGATTGACAGGGAGCATATTTTTATACTTTGAACGCACGATGCGCTTGTAATTTCCTTTTATTTTTTTGGTGAACTCGCGGAGCGTAATTTTAGTACCAGTTCTCGCGAGCCCGAACGGATTTTTGTCTCTCTCTCGCGCAACCGACGCTTTCGGAACGGAATCACGCAAATGGACCGCTATCGCGAAACCGATCCGCAGCTTTTTTCATTCTGCCCACTGTCCGTGTCCCCGCGTGGGTTCCCAGTGAATAGGCCAGGGAAAGGGATGCGGGCGAGAAGAGGACGAAAGATACGGTCCCCGATCGCTTCTGCGAACGAGCGCGCGCGTGTTTGTGCGCCATCTAGTGTGCGAGCGTACGTATTCGTGTGGGTGCGTCAGTGGAAGAAAGAAAGGTAGAGAGAGAGAGAGAGGGGGGGGGAGAGTGTGTGTGCGAGGGAGCGAGAGGGAGCGAGAATGCGCGAGCGAGACCGATAGGTGGGGTATGGCGTGTGCGAGAGTGATAAAAGAGGAGAGATTAAGCAAACTCGAACGAACTCATAAACGCGTGCGCGCGCTCCGAAGCGGCTGCAATTCGTGGCACTGCAAGAAAAAGTCTCATTGAGCAGGGCGAAGTGAGCGAGAAGAGGAGAGCGCAAAGAAATCGGCGAGTTCGACTGATTAATAAGTCCCGGGGGCACGTCCACTAGTGAAGCTGAACCGTACGGTTTGTTTTGAGACTTGTGTTATTTTTATGGCAACTCTTGATAGTAAGATTAGGTTGAAATGAGATTTGGAAAATTAAGAAAGGGGAGTGTTCATTTCTTTCATCCAACTCGATGCGAGAAGTGTCTTCCATGTCGCGATGTCGAACGCTCTTCCGTGCGTTGCCCGCACTGTTGAAACGAGCCATTCGAAGGAGATCAGATTCACTTGAACTGAGCCAGAGATTAATTTGATATTTTTCCAAGTAAACGGTATTCCGAGACAAGAAGCTGCGTTTCTTGATTGTTTACAGTTATTATGTTGCTTCGTTTCGAGTTTAACTTTTCTTTTGATACAGTTGAACTGTTTTATTCAAGGGAACGTGATATTTTGAAACTAATATTTGAATGCCGCTATTGGCACACGTCGTCAAATTCGAAATCAGTTAATTCACCGACGTAGGCCCAATTTTATTATATTTTATTACAATTTACTACTTTTTAATTTTCTTATTCCAATATCCAAGACATTTATTTTAAATTTCTAATTAGTAATGTTTTACTAATATCAATTAATTCTAATCAATTATATGTACTCTACTTTATTATAATATTACAGTAGAAAGTACTGCTTTTTCAATATAAAGGTTACTTATATATATATGTAATATTAAGAATTGCCTACAGTAATCAAATGTGTAACATTATTTTACATACATAAATGTACATATTAACTGTCAACAACAAAGGAAGAAAAAGAAAAAGTCATGTCTTTAGAAATAACCTTTCTATTAAAAAAGAAAAGCAATCAAGAGACTAAGATTCTTATGCGAAATCAATGACTCAAGAGCGTACGAATATTTGGGATGCGAAAAATGTTGAATTACTTGTTTAACGCCCGTTTGTTTAAGCCAGGGAAACGCATTTGCAATTACGCCCGCTTTGTTACCGGCGAGGCTGTTGAACGCGGATAGTTCAGCATCGCAAAGATAGTTTAAAGTTGAACGAACCGATCGTTCCCTGGCTTAAAGGAATAGACAATGGTTAAATTTTTGCGCCGGCTATTGTGAAACGGTTTGGATGCAAATGTTTTTTTTTTTTTTTTTCGCCTCGCCGAACGTCCAGCGACATGGACAGAATACTTGAATTGCAACGATCGATCGGTGTTTAACAATAAAACGAGGACAAAGCGAAATAGGGTTTTATTTATTGCACTTTACCCAGTTTGTAAAGGAGTTTGGGCCTCGACGCCGCGGGTACTGTTATACCGTTTCGTCACAACTTCGGACGAGCCGTGGTCTTTCGCAAGCGAGCCGAGTTTGCGCGCGCGTCGGCTTGATTTCGCGATGCTTGTGGGTGTGCGCGCGCGCTTGCCTTTATATGTATATGTACGACTGACCGGCGGGGAATTGTGATTGCCGCGTCGTCAATCACGCTTCCAGGCTTTACCGCGTACTCGTTTCATTTGGACATGTCAATTTTTGTTTTCGGCCGAGAGAGAAGCTGCTCTCGAGAGCGCGAGCGCGCGCGCGTTTCGTCGCGCTGGCCTCAAAAACCGGCTTGGCGAACGCGCGCGCGACGAAACGCTCGACGTTTCCATGGTTACAGACGTCTGACCCACAGTCGGTGTGTGTGAGCCCGCGAGTTCGACGGTTCCGTTCTATAAATACGCATAAACGCCGCGCGCGACCAAGCTCACCTGCTTTCCGAGCTTCTTCGCCGCGACAATTACAATGATAAGCGCACGCAAGTTTTCCGGCAGCGTTATCAATTGCGTTCGATTGCGGGATCTCGACGATCAATCATTCTGCTTTGTGCTCCTGTATGTAAATGTTATATTTTTAGCAGCCGCCCATCGTGATGCAAATGAATTGCTCGGCAAGAGATAGAGAGAGAGGGAGGGAGGGAGGGAGGGAGAGAGCGAGAGAGAGAGAGAGAGAGAGAGAGAGAGAGAGAGAGAGAGAGAAAACAAAAAATAATGTTCTTCGTGGAAGGATACGAAATTAACAAATTTTTTTTGTTCACCGATTACTTATCGGTTGCGTCACGTTCATCAAACTTCGTTGACTTTTAAACGTTTTTTCGCTAAACGCTCGGTGTGTAAAGTAATATATAATGTATTGAAAAGTTGCCACAATTACCAAATGACTCATCGCCGTTCATTCATAGATTGTTTTAAAAGAAGAAAGCAAACAAACAAATAGAAAATGATAACGAACAAAATGTAAGAGGCAATTTTTTTTCCGTTCATAAAGTTCAGTTGAATCTTGCGTGCGCAGCTTTGTACGAGAGCTAGGGTCTTCCTGTTTTGTAATTAGAAATTTTTCTACTTGTGTCAGTCTTTCTGTTTCCAATTTTCATACCGGCCAATTTTTATTGATTAATTAGCTTCAGCGCGCAACGTTCAGTTATCCTGCTTTGAGTCAATGTTCGTTATTGTACGGTGCAATAAAAAAAAAAAAAAAATGAAAAAAGAATAAAAAAAAAGGCTAACTCGTCGGGCGTTCAAAGGACGAACATTCCTGCAGTATCGACAATCGCCGACAACGAACCCTCACCGATTATAAAAGTTTTTGCGACTTCGAGATGTTGTGTACATATAAATAGCCAATGATCATTGATGGAAGAAGAAAAAAAAAAGAAGAAATGACGTGGATGAAAAAAAAAAAGAAAGAAACAAATAAAAACCTATTACGACACTGTCGAAATGACGAAGTACAATTTACAAGACTAGAAATAAGTACGAGCCGGCAAGAACGCACTTTCAAGTACGTTTTTGAAGGTTCGTTCACTTCTCGGCCGCTCGGGCTAGCTTTTAGATAAAACTTCGACGGGTCGTTGTCTCAGTTTCTCAACAATCCTTCTTTCTCACCGGCAATTCCAAAACTCGGTCGAATTTCTAGCTTTTAATTTGTATTTTGATTGGGTTTTCATAATTTGTTCGAGAACTTGCAAAAGCTTTTGATCGGATAGATTGTATTTGAAATAATATTAATAATAATAATGATGATGACGATGATGATGGTGATAATGTTAAAAGTAATGTGTCGATGCCGCAGAAATAACCGGGGACCTTTAAATGCAGTTTGTTTTATACGAATATAGCATTTCTTGATCTACTAATCGCATATAAACTCTTTTTCGCGTATTTACAAAAATGTATTTCACATCTGTATTATAACCAGCGTGAGGTTCTTCGCGAAGGACTGTGTCGAACAATGAAACTTTGTTAATCGCTTGCAAATGATTTCAGCTTATAAAAAGCCTTGCTTTTTCATTGAGCTATATTAATCGGTAATTCAAGTGAAGGGGTGGTCTGATTCTTTTCTCTTTTTTTTTAAGATTTAACATTGAGATTCGACGTTGTTTTCTTTTCTTTTAATTAATGTTAATTGTTAGAATTATACTGTAAAATATCCAAACTTGTTACTATTAAAATAATGTTGCGTATATAAGTGTTATTTTGATAAAATAATTTATCAAAAACAATTTAATTTTTTTGTTTGTAATCAGACTGTCCTTGTAACCAAAAGCATAATTCAAAGGTGCATCGAACTTTGATTTGCGCGCATCATTCGACGCGGTTTTTCGTTTGCGAAGAGCCGAAATGCGAAATACTGACTTACAATTTTGGAGTCTCTTGTGCTTGTGCGTTTTAACACACGGTTTTATCGCACGTTCGAAGTAGACACGCTACTTTCAGTGAGGAGAAACGCATTTGGAAATGTTGACCGGCTAAACATGGAGTAAAAGCGATCATCTTCGATACAATTATGGCCTGCTGAATAAAGTGAAGGAACGAATGAAAATAAAAAGGAAAAAAAAGTTTTCGAGCAAAAAATAAAAAAAGCGCGATCCATTATACGTCACAACTAATGACATGTACAAATTTTTGAGCCCGCTAAGGACGATCACAGTATGTTTGTGTGTGTACATATATAAATAAACAATTACATGGAAATAATGCAAGCAACAAAAAAACCGAGACAAACACGATGAGAAATTACTAAAGAAAAATAAATTTTTAAAAATACATTAAAAAGTATAATACAAAAAAAAATGGATACAAATTCGGTATTTCGTAATGTTCGTTGTACTTGCGATGTCAGCTGAAAACGATGTTCGTCGAATCGATTTGTCATTCAAGAAACGCTCTTTTGTGATTAACGCGAGGTATTTAGCGTTGGCCTCTTAATCGGTATGGCGAGTGCTGGAACCATGAAAATGCAACGTTTATTTTCGACGACGATATTTCCGCGGTTATCGCGACCGCGAATCGCATCTATAGTCCTGGCGTAAACAATAAACGGCAACCTCGATTCCGAACGGCTTTCAATAGAATAATTTAGATTCGCATCGCTGCGACAACTCGCGGTGCATTTCTATAACATTCTAGATTTCGTCTTGCCCCGGGGAACGATAAAAATCTACGAATTTGCACAACAGTTAAGGTGAAATGTCAATGGTCGTGCAGCTTACAACGATACAAGCTTACTTCTCGGATCTTTCATTGATACTTTATTATTGTTATAATTAGAAGAAAGACTCTTACACTAATACAGAGAATTCTGACAATACATAAATCTTTTCATATCATGCACACAGAAGACATTCGCAATTGGTAATTAAATTGCTAATTTTTTTTCAGTTTTTGAACGTACACTGAGAAAAATATGACAGAAAAAATTACTGTTTTCAACTATATTTCAAGTATATATCCATCTTTCAGTAAAAATTACTGTTTTAAGAAGGGAACATATCTGTTTTATTTATAAATATAACATTTAAAACTAGTTTCATTGCTGTTAAGAACTAGTAAATTTTACTGAAAACGGATATCTGTAACACAGTTAAAAACAGTAATTTTTTCTGCCTTATTATTATCAGTGTAGTATAGTAAATTTGCGAAATTTTTTAATTTAAATACTTAATAACCAATTGAAAGTTATGTCGAACGAAATTATAAATTATGAACGAACATTGATATTTAACAGATGCGACCTAATATCTCGTACTCGTCCATACGGATTGAAGATTTGGATTATCAAAAGATATATTTTTAACTTTGAGCATTAACTTTGAACATTGAAAGAGTAAGCATAAGCATTTGATGAGTGTGTAAAAGCTTGAATTTTATTCGAAGAAACACAAGTAATCATTTAGCGTATATATATTCCATGCGTATTTGTTGACTTGCGAATTGTCTCAAATTGCGTTTCTTGAAATCAACGGATAAGTACAAATTTGTTTTTAAAAGCACCTTCGGTTGATGTTTTTTTTTTTTTCGTCTCTTTCCTTCCTTGGTGGTGTATATTGTTTTTCGAGCTGTTCGTAGGTGACATTGGATGACATCGTTAGCCACTACGATTATAATATGCTTCCCTAACCATTACTTAAATGCGGTTAAGCAAGCTCAAATTCATAATAATGTAAATATAAATGAAAAATCGATAACTAGTTAGATAGCTACGACAAATAGATAAATAAATAGATATATAGATAGATGGGTATATAGATAGAAATATATACATATATTACACTGAGCGAGAGAAAGAATACGAAAGGAGAGCGCATGGCTTCTCATAAATACACATAGATTATCCCTCGTCGAGAAACTCCTGATGTGACATTACATTGTGCATAATCATAATACCCACTCATCTACGATGTAGCCTATATTACTATATATTATAAGATATTAATGACTAAGAACTATTACGTTGTTGACGAATGATTTTTATTATATTATGAATGAGAAATAAAATAAAGATATTTACAAGAAACATTGTTTTCATTTGTTCCGGCATCGTCGTCGCTTTGTTTTTCCTTCTCAATGATTAACAATTTTTTTTAATCATTAGTTAGAGTAAAATTATATCACGAGGTCTACGAACTTATTAATTTTATTTTATATTTAGAAACTAATCGATTTCAATACCTCTTTCTGTATTATACAATTAGTTATTTACATAAAATAGTATCAGGTCATTGACCAACTTATACAAATGTAAAAATTGAAGCTGTCCACTCGTATCCACGACAGATATTATTCGATAAATGGCAATAATTGATATTGATGTCAAACTCATTTACCGTAAGTAATGCATTTAATGCGTTTATAATGCGCGTTGCATTTCAGACGATATTTTCGTACAATAAAAATCAAGCATATTTCCACTTTGTATAAACTTTTTAAATTCTGTATAAGAATTTTTTTGATAAATAACATTTGCAAAGTATTTTATCAATAATATCGGTGGAAAATTGTTCGCACATGGAGCATGAATTTTGAAATAAATTTCAGCAACAAAATTTGCGATAAATAAAAAAAAAATATCATTGGAGCTGGTCATTGAGGAAAATGAAATATTAAAGACGATTAGCACGAACAATCTTACGAAGCAAAACCGATAAGATGCAAGGCTAGCATGCGTCAGTTTGTGGTGACGTTTCTAGAATCTCGAGAACATTTAGAATAAAAACGCAACTCGAGTTTCAGTTTATGTTTAAAGAAATTGTTTATGTTAGCGACATTAAATTATACTTCTCACTCGTTTATATAACGAGTAAATAAAAACCTGCGCTTTCAAATTTATTATTTTTTAATGAAACCTCGTTATTTATAAAACGTTTTGCAATATAATTCAAATGTTTACTAAAAAAATGAAATTGACGATATTAAGTGTTGTCATTTAAATACATAAATGATATTTCATCTTTATTTATGTAATTTAATATGTAATTGGACAATTACGAGGAGTAAATTTTTAATACCATATGTTTTATTCATTTTCTTATTTGTTTCTTTAACTTCGAATAGGTATGAAAATTAATTGTAATGACTGGTCCGAGTAATTATACAGTAATTAAAAACATCGAATACATAACAATAATTATCTTTAATCTTATTCAAAACAGTTTACACTAACGTCTGTTTCATACGAATTAAACATGAAATGAAACGACAAACTTTTAGTGTTAAATTTTATTTCGTGGTGATGTTTAGGTTGGTAACAATTGTTTAAACGCTAACAACGACAACTTTAATTACATAAAATGTTAAGATGGTTAAGATTACATTATATGTATTTGTAGAGTTATAAAATAACGCGAAAATGTTTCAAGGATTTTTTTATACAATTTATTTGTAAATAAGATTTATTCATTGCAAAATTATATTTTAAAGTAACAAGTTAATTTCTGGGGTTTAAATTTGTGCATCAATAACAATTTTCGGTCACTTGTTCTCGAAGTGAGGTAAATTACTTACTTCAAGCAGGTACTTTCTCGAAGCGAAGTTTCGGCAAGCGAAGTCCGAGTGTAAATCATACAGTTAAGTACACACTATTAATTGACCATAAAGACTTTGTATTTTATCTTATTTACTTTAATTTACATTTACTTAAATTTTAATTTTCTATCCATTTTCAATTTAAATTTTAGAATCGGAAAAATAATTTAACAATACTTTTGCTTTAAATATACAATATGACAAATATTATCAGTGAAGTATAAAATTTTTAACAACTCATCAGATGCCTTCAATTTGATTATTTATGATCATTTTTAAATAAAAATTTTTCATTTATTCATTATAATTGCTTTTAACATTCAACAATTCTTAATAATAATTCAAAGGCGACTACAATCACCTTAATTTGTATTAAAAGTTAATAATTGTTATCGACTCCATTCTTTGTACAATAAATAATCCATTTATCAGGTTGCATAAACGAGCATTATCAAATGTCAATATTTATAACTTTGCAAATACAAAAAGACAATAGTTGTGCAGTTAATTATTTTTCAATAATTGTTACTTTATTCAACCAGTTCTGCGTCAAGGCGAACGTTTGCAACACAATTGGTCCCATTGCAAAAACTCACTAGTTATCGACCAATTATTTTAATGAAAATATGACTTGATTTCCAGAATAATTGATTCGCGCGAATATAATGCGCGTAGAATAATGAATAGCTGAAGTGACAAAAAAAAGCGCTTTTCGCAGTAAATTGCTTCTAATTCTGAGTACAGTACTTAATATGCAATTAACCCAACATTTAAAATACATACACTTGTGTTTTGTTTAAATATACCACTGTAAATGATTATTTTCTTACAAATCTTTTTAATTTAATGTAAATTTTATTTTGCAATAAAGGGATAAGTTTCAAAATAAACATAATGTTCACCTTTATAACCGAGTATTTTATGATATGATTTATGTAAATGTTATCTAAATGTGCCTTATTTATGTAATTTAACGTAAATATTATAAAAAAATATTTTACATAAATACTATAAAAAATTATTATACGTCAATGTTTTGATTGCTTTGTATTATAATATTAATGAGTTGAATAATTAAAACATGATAAAACATTTATTTCATTTAATTTATATGCGTTCACTTCTAAATTATGTATAAATTTTATACAATACTGGCTATTCGAATATGAAATAAATTTTATTAATTCACTTTTTTATTAATTTGTTAATTTTGAGTACAATAACATTTTAAGAAATGCATTGAAAATGGAATATCATTTAGTAATGCAAGAAATAACAATCCTTCACACTTTTTATGTTTAAAAAACATCCTTATCAAAATTTTGAGATTAGAACAAATATTTTAACAATTCGGAGAATGAAATTCGTATATCTGTTGTGCACACTTGTTTCAATAACAAAATCTTTGAATAGTAACATTGATACATGCAATCTCATGAAGTATTATAGATATATAATATATAGATATATAATTTTCAATTATAGTGGAAAATTTTAAACGAATTTATGTAATATAGTATACTGTATTATATATATATATATATTTACAATATATTTTGTTGATCCCACCCCGTCAAATTTTATATACATTTGCATATAAAATTGGAAGGGGTGGGATCGACAAAAATGAAAAGGATACGTGAGAAAAGTCACGATGCTTCTTAAAAATGATCTTTCACCCTTAAAAACGCAATTAGTTAACTGTCACGTATTTGCGTGTAACGAAACAAGCTTTATCATTGGAATGCGCTTTTAAGAGGCGTTTTTTTTTATTTTTGACAGTATTAACGTAAATTAAACGATATTAATGTTGCAATTACGCGACCTTTCAAGAACCGTGATAAACACGATTAGAAATAAATTACTATATTCAAAACAATTAAGCAAATAATTTTAATTTTAATAATTAAAGGAAAATACCTAATTCTTAAAAAACCAACGAATTATTGCTGCTAATGTTATACTGGTTTCAATTGCATTTCTTAATTATTTTTAGTAAAATTTTGAGTTTTGAATTACTCAAAGTTCTCTATGAAACATTGGATCATATCTTTTCCCATATATTATATATGGTTTAATTTAATTGGCTCAAATTCGATATGACTTCTTTCTCACTTAAATAAAAATAATATTCGTTGAAAGGTTTAATATTCTTTCGGAGAATAAAGATGATGCTGCGTAATCTTGGCGTAACCCTTACAATGGAATTGTTTTTATTTTATTTTGGCGGATAAAAATAAATGCAGACTTTATTTTATCCCCGCGTTAATTATTGCAAAGGATACTTATAATTTCGCTCTCTTAGTTTCTCTTCCACAATTAGCCTGTGAAGTTGGCGATGTTGATTAAATTGTCGAAAAGTTGAAAACAACGATAACAATTAGCGGATGAGCCCAATTGACGATAATGACCGATTATTTACAAGTTTGTGTCTGCGCGGTTTAATCGCGTGTTCAATTTTTATGACCTATTGTTTGAACTAATAAATTGAGAGTAAATCGAGCGTTTATTAATATGATTAACATTAATTACGCGGGTACAAAAATGTACTACATTTACTTTAACAGTTGGAATGTTTTTTTTTTACGATTATTACGCTGAGAATAAATAATGAAGCTAAAACTAGTTCAATGTAGTTTTAATCTTGAAGCATCGATTCAATCGAAACGGAAAATATACAGTTATACGTGCCGTAAAAAATCAATAGGAATACATTTCAGTCTTTAAATCGAATTTATTTGTACAAAATAGTGATACCGAAAAACGTTGCAGAAACTTTATTGAATTTTTAACAGGAACTGCTACCAAAACATTCTACGTGAAGGAAATTGTCCTACTGAAATAGTGTCAATTGGTTTTACCAATACTATAATGTAAATGTTGTCCCTGCATTATAAATTGTAAAGTTTACAAATAATTTTACAATAAATGACAGGTTTAGGTGTTGCAGTACTTACTGTATTATTAGTATGAGAAAACTGATGCACAATTGATGCGAAATTAATGCAAAACTATGGTTACATTATTAAAATAGTAAATTATGTGTGATGAAACAATTAATAAAGTTTAATACTGCTAGTTTGCTAATTAAGTGATAAACCCTGGTGAAAATAAAGTAATCCATTGACATCCGGAACTTCCTATAAAATAATGTCCATAAAGTTAGGTAATTTTTTACGAAAAATTGTTGTTAATACCAAAAAAGTTAGTAAAAAGTTACCAATTAAAAATGTTAAAAAATTTATTTCAACATTAATAAAATTAAACGTCTACTACCATTTAGTTCGCGATAAAGTGAGTTGATTTCATATCCAGTGTTTACTTCTATATCTTTATATTAATTAACATATACGTCATTCACTGAATGAATAAACTAGAAAGTAAAATCTTTTCGTTGTAAATATGTCCCAAACGCATTTTATAATAAAAAATCACATTTCTCATATTTGTAATTGACACTTGTACGTTGACTTTCCAACTGGTTTACTGATATACATAAATTACACTAATTTTTTTACTAATATAAATATATAAACTGTTTTACGATCTCATTGAAATTCGTTATGACTGACATTGTACCAATTTCAAAAATGCTCACGCAAAAATGTTAATACAATTATTACTATACTACTCAAAGGCAACCGCGTCGTAAAATATTTTTATTCGCGTCATCATTATGTTAAAAAATAATAATATAGTATTAAAAAAAGGACATTAAAAAGTATCTGTTTAAATATTAATTTTTAATATAAATAATGGAAAATTTTTAATTTAAAAAACGATTATTTTAAAGACGTATCAGTAAATGTTTCATACAAAAAGAATTTTACATTATTGTTGCCACAAAAAGTGCAGTAATTTTTGTACTATTTTTCTTCTTCTCTGTGCAATGATAACACCCGCAAATACAATAAGAAAAAAGAAACAAAAGCTTTCGTGATACAATAGGGCATAAAGCAATTGAACGCAGTCATTTTATTGCCACGCATTCGGAGCGTAATACTGGTTTAACAACAAAAAAAAAAAAAAAAAAAAAGAAAAAAGTCCGTATAAGAATTCAATTTTTCCCACGTTTTCGTAATCGTTATTAATAAAGCACCAACACGGTGGCGAACGGAGTCAGCCGCCTCGTATCATTTTTGTTTCTCGTTTCGTTTCAAAACCGAGAATGACGAAAGAAATTGCGTTAGCCTTAGATACGTGGCGTGCGCGCGCACCGCGGATCTCCACGGAGGAAAGCAATCTCCCCCCGGGAGAGGAGAAATTCGTCAAATACAGCTATACACACAAGCGCCCGGCCAATCGTATCCGATCGGGCATTAGTTAAACATCTCCTTACATCACGCAGCGCCACGTTGCCAAATCAATTATACGCTTTACGTGCGTTTTTTGTTGTTTCACAATTTTTCCTTGGTATTATCTCGCTTCGCCTTGTATTCATACATATAAATGAACGTCGACTTTTCGGTGCAAACAAGATAATCCCGGTGTCCCCGGCGCCAATTCACCGACAATCACATTCTCGCCTTTTTTGCGTACCAAATTGTGCTATCCGCCTTCTAAAACGCTCGTTATTAGTAATTATTGAATTTGAGCTTTTCCTTGTATTCCGCACGTTAACAAATTGTGCACGTTTTTGCCATTTTTTTTCCTTTCCCGTCAAGGTCAATATGATTGCTTTAACCCTTGACACCGTGTGGCATTTCGTGTGATTATGACAAAATTTAACGAAACTTTTGTTAATTTGAAACTGCTTGACTTTTTTCTTCTAATCTCAACTAATGAAAGTTTACATTTTTACCCCAAAAACGGGGAATGAATTAATTGTTTCCTCTGAAAATATTTAAGTCCTCGAAATAATAATTCAGTCGCTGAATTTGGGAATGTATATTTGAGAATAATTCTCCAAATTCAATACTTGAATTAATATTCCAAAAAATGTATCAAACAATTCTGCAGTTCAATTTTTCCATTCAATTCCAAAATATTTTTGGAATATTCTTAATATTCAATCAGTCTTAACGAACGTTGCGTACGTACACTATCGGATAGAAAACTCTTTTAAAACAGTTTGATTTAATCCTATTAATAAAGATTTTCTAAAAATAAGAAGATTGCTTCGGTTGAAGAAGACCAACTCGAATACACCAAGACAAATACGAGGATAGGATTTAATATATTCTGCTAGCGTTATGTCAAATGTTTTGAATTTTATTAGAAAATGTGTACCGAAAAATTTGACTCGTAAATGCTATATGTTGGTGAAATTGGAATTCTTCATAATCATGCTTATGTAAATTGTACGTTATAATATAATATTGGGTTCAATGCAAACTTTCATATGGTACGTTTGTATGGTACATGAATAATGTTTTCTAATAACTTAGAAAAGTTTATAATAAAAGTAGAACTAAATAATAGTACTACAAGTTTCTACACATATCTAAGCGGTCTTTATCAGTAAAATGTTATTTTCTAATAGATCTTGTGGTATCTTTTTCGACGCATGAAAAATTACAACAGAAAAACGAATAAGGAATTTGAGTAAGTAACTGAAATGTATAGAAGATGCAAGAATTTTAATACTAGATAATCTATTGAAATGTACACATTTATGTACGGAATATTGGTAGTTGATTGAGATCATTAAAAAATGATACATACACTCAGAAAAAAAATATACTTACTTTAAGAAACCTGTACAAAGAAAATATTCCTATTAAAACTAATAGAAAATCTATTAAAAATAAGAATATTCAGTTAATATACAATAGATTAAGGTTTTTATATTAAAAGGAATTTC
>JABFPN010000694.1:0-39772 GCA_022817305.1 Leptoteleia sp. ZL-2020
TGAGACAAACATATGAACATTAATAAGCCAGAAGAAGATGCACAATACTATCAGTCAATTTTGGAACGTAGGCTACATATTTGACGGTTTGTCAAACGGAAAATATATCGAGTCGACTAAGTCGCTCACAATTTTTGACGATTGCAACGCCATCGCAATTTGTACAGCGAACTACGATTTGTACAATTTTCAATCTGAGAAATATAACGAAGTCTACAGACCCTGATAGTTTTGGCGCGCTCGTGAAGTGGCTCCTGCGACGTTGTTGGAATTAACATTATTCATATCGGTAAATCTGCTTTCTAATGATATTTTGTTTTAATGTTGGTTGCTTGTTTCTAATTTGTTGCTTGTTTCTAACTTTTACTTTCCAATTTGTTATAGGTCCCCGTAAAAAACCTTTAATTCCCATTTTCATCGAACGCCGCGCTAATGCGCAACGCGTAACTGATTCATCAGTTTGAAAATCGATGTAGTTTTTGCGCAAATAAGTGTGAACAAGTGCGGGTTTGTAAGTAAGTAAGCGTTAGTGAATTTCGACGATACTCAACCGGAAGATATAACAAAAGTAATAGATGCATTGAAAGATTGCCCGATCCCGCCAAATAGGAAAAGCAAATGGCATTTAAAAAGCACAGAATTTCAAAAGGCCAATAACCTACAATATTTGTGGATTTCAAAGTATATAAGTATGGATATCCAAATTTCATCTTCATCGTGCAATAAAAAGGTAACACAAGTTAATAAAATTTAATTTATATATAATATTTTATTGGATATCAAGTTAAATACGTTGAATATGTATCTTAACCTGAAAAACGCAAAGCATATTTGCTAAAATTTCTTGCCATACTGTATAGACATTTTAATTGTATTGATTTATTAATCAGATATGCGGGACAAACAGATTTTAATATATGTTTGTCCCATTGATAACATTTTTAAATATTATTTATTACTTTGATTAAATATAATCTTCATTTTAAAGTGCTGATTGAATGAAATTTCATTTTACAAAGACAGCATAGTTTCATTTGATCATAATTGTATAAAATTGAATTAAATTATAAAAAAAAATTATTAAATAATGTAAATCGTCCTCTTGATCTAATTCGGTGAATGATATCATCCCAAGTATAAATTCGGCAGACATAAAACTGCACCACTGGGTAGTGTTTCTTTTTGTATCAATTCCTTGTTTTTTGCGGCCTTTATCGTTTGACTGAAAAATCCGCAAAAATATCGTGTAGGCATGCACTTCTCTCATTTACAACATTCGTGAAACAACGGATTTTATTAGATTAGCAGTGACTTCTGCCTCGGGCTTTCTCTTGGTGTATAAACGATCTCGAAAACTGGCTTTATCCGACGACTCCTAGAAATCCCTCTGGCGTCAGACTAGAGACTGCGTAGGGGCCAATTATGTAGCAGCGAGGGATAAAGACCGACTCGACTGTAGTTAGTGAATAACTACTAGGGGATGAACCCTTCTACATTTTTAAACCTTTTCATGTTCTTTTTTACACTTCCTACGCACCCTTACCGTCTCTAAATCATAAAATTATTTTCTTCGAAATTTTAATAACAATTTTTATAGATTAAACTTGTTGCGGTTATGTCGGTGACCCTGAGTTTGCTCCTTCGTATAGGAACAAATATTTCTTTGTTGATCATTTGTATGTCGTTCAATTGATCTCATTTAATATTCCAATTATTTCAACTTATATTCCAATTATTTGACATATTCTGAATAATTAAGTTTTTCAATTATTAACCAGTATATTAAAAATACTGGTTTCGCATATTGAAATTAATTTGATTTTTCAATTGTAAAATACAATTAAAACAATTTTGGAAATCTATTTATTAGAAACAGTAATAATCTGTACATGCAACAATTTATTTACAATTAGTAATCGGTTTTATAACTGGTTTTTGAGTAATATTAGAACCAAATATTACAATTTAGAATTTATAATAAAAATATTAAAATTTTATAGGAGAATAGTTTACATTCTTTGAGATTTTACTTTTGTCATTAAATTTTACTTTTTTAAACTTTTAATAAAAGTTTTTCATTAATTTGTATAATTACAATTAGAGCGAAATCATTAATTTGATTTTTTGTGCATTTTTTTTTCATTTTGATTGCTAATGTTCTTAATTTAATAATGAAAACAGTAAGTTTCTTAACACCAGATTTAAACTGAAATATCTCTACCTGATATTTTTAACAGTTTCTAATTTCTACAAAAATTTATCCTCGAAAAAGGGAATGATGATGTAGTATTAGCTTTCTAGATATTATAATGAAGAGAGACAATTATGGTACTCTTAGTAATTGGTACAAGAAAGATACTTGGTCGGGTTAGATGTGCAATTATTTTTCACACTATGATCTATATCAGAAAATTGCCACTGTGTACAAACTTGTTGATCGAACAATTATCCACTCGAGTCAAAAATATCATTTAAAAATTATTTGCGAAGACAATGGTGTAGAAAAACGAAACGTTTTCATACTATAAAATATAAACAACTTTGTTTTTATTTTATATTTCACACCATTTGCAGGTCCCTTGGATGTAAATAAACAATATTGTTATTGTTTCATTAACTTCAATAATTATTCTGAATAATTATGTTGTTTAATAATTAATTTGTGTACTAAAAATACTGGTTTGGCAGGATATTGAAATTTATTTGACACAAATGTTTACATACAGTGCTTTATTCATATGCTCAATGTTAGAAATGTTTCATTCTTTAGTTCCATGTGAAGACTTATAAAGGTACAACTTATTCAAACATGTTCTTGTCTTATGTTTCATTGGTAATTATTTAAATCTAAATGATTATTCTTATACCTTTTCATTTAGAAAAATGTACATTTAGTACATGTAATAGGTAACACATTTAAACTTTGTTTAGATTAACTTTTACCATAGTTATAATAGAGAATAATTTTAAAGTAAACAGAACAAAATAAGCAATTGGATAAATTGTTCAATTTTAAATTGTTCTCCAATATAACTATGGTAAAAATTAATCTAAACTTTGAAAAAAAAAATGAAAATCTGCTCGATATGGTTTGTTTACTAGAGATTATTGGAATTTTTCCATAATATTTCTCTCAGTGTAGTATTGCATACTTAAATGTTAGATATTTATTTCTTCAGGATGTATAAGATTTTCAAGAAGAAAAAAAAACTGGCACTCTGTGAAACAGTAGATAATAAAATTGTTAGAATTTGCATCAAAAACTTTTATATTTAGCAATAAAAATAATTTTAAACTTAATATAAAAATATAAGTATAATTATCCTTTCTCTGTCTCTAAAATATTTTGAATTAACAGAGTATTTCTGCAGAGAATATAATCACATTGAAAGCTAAAAAATTGTTTTTAAAACTTTACACATTTACTGGTTTAATGCTGCTTTGCAGAACTCGTCCAAATGATGATACTTGTGAAGTAAACAGAGAGGTGGGCAATATCATAAAGAATGATTGATGGATTTGAATTCAAAACGTAATTAATCTTTCATTTATGATAGAGCGGACTTATTTATTGTAAATAACTTATTTATTCTATCATTTCTTAATTAATTTTTTTGCTTTTATTGACTATATGAAAATTTACTGTCAATTAAATTAATTAAATTTAATCACATTTACATAAATGACACGTGTTTTCTGCAAATTGAAGTTGGTTTTTGGTCGATTGCAAAATATTTAGTAAGTTTCACGTTAAAAATATAGGTTCCAGTATTTTGAGCTAATTTAAACGAGGAATTAAACTGATTTGAGAGACAGTAAAGTGACAACAACTGAGCAGTTTTAGTGACACCAATCAAATGAATAACAGTAATCAAACGGCTTTTATAATGCTAATTTATTACTCGTTTAAAAGTTTCGCTTAATTTTAGATGTAAACGTATTTATGTGTATTTACTTAATTGCAAATAACTGTTTGACTACAAAATTGTAAAAATCGTAATTGTTTTGCATTTAAATTATTCCAAGTAATATTTTTGGTCACTAAAATTGTAAATAATTAGCATTAGCAATAAAAGAAATTTTTATACTGATGTGGTATTTTTGAGACAGAGATGATATCAGGGACAGTTATTAGTTATTATAATTATTTAATATTACCTTATTGACATTAAACATAACAGTAGATAACATAGTTAATATATCAACAATAATTACAAATGATATAAGAAATATAATTTTAAAAAAAAAAAAATTCTTTAGTGATCCTAGTCAGTTCTAACACTGTACTTTTCTTAGTGTCTGTCCAAGTACATGGAAATTAAAGTATATTTAACAAATTAGTACTATCATGTTTATATTGCTATAATAATAAATAAAGTTTTTGTAAAATTATAACAATTTTTTGAATTTCGCTTTTATTGGTATATATCATACTTTTATCATGTTTTAAACTTGATTGTATCATTGGTCTTTTTAAACACTAGTTGTAAATTGTACACTATATAATACCAGAGCATTATATCTTATTCGTGGAAAAAGTCTGATCCATATAATTCGGTCTATAGGGTGTCCTCAGGTATGGTTGATTGCCTTTCTCTTTTATTGTTTTTATAAGACTTACACTTATTTAGAAAATCAGGTAACAATAATGCTTAATATTTTGTGTTGAACTTAAAATACACAATATATTAAACAATTAATTTTCAACAAAATTAAACCCAGAAGTTGAGATGAATAAGTAAAATTACTTCTTATCTAGTTTGTTGGTTAAAAGTTAAACCAAATTAATTTTAAACACAAGGGGGAACAAAAAAATGTTAAAATTTAAAAATAAGAAACAAATAAAAATAACAATTCGAAGCATATAAACTTTATGTAATTAACTAAACGTTAATTTCAGGCTGAATTCTTATTGAACTTTATATAAATAGTTGTTAACATTTTTATTTAGAAAATGAATGAAAACTCATTAAAATTTGAGCTTAGAATTATTAGATGAGAAGTTTTTTGCTTCAGTTTTAGATCTTCGTGATTCGAAACTAGTGCCCTATTTCAGTTTCATAAGTAGGGCAAAAAATGAGGTTCTTTTTAGTTGCATTCTACTCTAAATACAAATAAATTTATCAGTACAGATTCTGAATTTTAACCAGTATATGACCAATTGTTATTCAGTACTTAGTCTATACTGGTTAATGACTTGGTCATACTTTAACCAACGTTTATCATTCTAGTACTCTCACAATATTGGCGGAAAAACGAATCTGTACAAGTGCCAGAATAGGCAATACTTTTTGGAAAGCTTTTTGCAACATGCACTCATATGTTTGATGAAACAGATAACTTTAATGTTTTTTCACCTTGTCTCAGATATATGTCAGATTTTCAATCAAGCATTCCCATTTTAACTATAAACATTCAAATCTGATACTTTTGCTTGCGAGGACAATAATATTTATTCAAAGAATGGCACGTATCTAAAACAAAGTTAAAAGCAGTAATATTCTCTGCTATATTTTTCTCTGTGGATAGTTTATAAATTTGCAAATAAGATGGTTAGATCTTATAGTTAGAAGTTAGATAGTTCGAAGTTAGATAGTTAGATCTTATAGTTAGAAGTTAGAAGTTAGATGGCTAGAAGTTAGATGGTTAGAAGTTAGATAGATAGAACTTAGATAATTAGAACTTAGACAGTTAGAAGTTAGATAGTTAGAAGTTAGATAGTTAGAACATGATCTAAAGGTTTAAAAGCGTAATAAGTTTGTGAACACTTTCATAGTTTCGCTTTCCAAGGTACGCTTGATAAAATTGAATCGGAAATTTAACAAATGCTCATTGAATTGTACAATATTATTGAACATTATAGTATATCGGTAATGGTAATCAATCATGGGACCTTAACTCGTTTAATTTAATTAGTCAAATTTTAAGTAGCCAATTATGAACATAAAATTACACTTCATCAGCAACATGACTTTTGACACCATAACAATAAAACTAAGGATAATAATAAAAAAAAAGAACGATGGCGATTTTGCTGCATCATTCGGGGGCTACCATAATTCATTGATCTAGGGACGTATTTTGCCTTGGACCTTTCAGGTTAAATATGTGCAGCGCGCGGGCTCTCTATTGCTTAACATTTATAACTCTTTTAATAAAGATAGGCTGCTCCTTCTCGAGTCATTGACTCATGAATTTATGCCGCATCAGCTCTTCTTGATGAGTTTTCGAACTCTGCTGCAGAACTTTAAACTATATAAGATGGATATGGAATAAAATGACTGGTGGCACCACAAATTTTTCGCTTAATCACAGAATCCTTCCTCCATTAACGTCTTAGAAATTCATTTATTTTAACGATTCTCAAAGATCTTAATTATGCCCCCTAGCAGCGGGTAAATAAGAATAATTGCTTTCAACGCAGAAAGGACCAATAAATTGTAAATAATATTAGTTAATTTATTACAATTCCAAAGTTATAATTCGATATGTTAAAATTCACCGAGGGAAAAGTTGTTGAAAAAATTGCAATCCATTTTGTAACTTGAGGACATATTGAACAAAGCTACCAAAAATCTAAAATTATATAATGTATCCATAAAAGATATAAATATTATGAATTTTCACTTTTGATTGTATTTTATGTAGCATTACTCGTTATATCCTCGAATAACAAAGAAAGATAACAATTTTTTACTATTTTTCCTCTCAGTATAGTAAAATAACTTTAATATCGTTTACTTAAGTAATTTTAATAATTTTTTAATGTCTTCTCCTTATACATTATGTCCAAGGAAAAGGAAACTTTTATTTTGTTGAATAATTTAAAAAGTATGATTAATTATATATTTAGCAATGTTAATTATATGAATATATTGATAATACTTGGATTTAAGTTCAACATTAAAATCGTCGCAGTATAAAAAAATTGTGTAGGTCATGATTTTTAGTTGACTGACAGCTAAGTAATCGGAGTTTAAGCAGCTAAGTCTCTTTCGCCATCGTTAATGGCATCAAATTTTGGTATGATTTTCCGAAAGGGGGATTGCTCCGTAAGAGTGGCATCAAATTCTGATAATAGTCTGAAAGTATTCTAATAATAGCTGATGATAATGAATTCAATTGCTAATAACAATAATTAAAAAGAGCATTTAAAAATATATAAAACTACCAAGCAAACAACGATATAAATTAAATGTGGTCATTTAGTGGAAATGTAATTTAACTTGCATGAATCACGTTATCTTTTTGTTAACAAAAAGGAAATAACAAAATAGAACTTCAGTGCAAAATATTTATTGTGCATAAAAATTTTCACAACATTTCCAGCAACAATTTGAAGAACGGTATTGGGAACTCTTGAAAAGTAGCGTTAAATTTATCATCTTTACCTAAAATTTTAAGACTTAGGATTTGAAACTTTGAAGATTTACCGAAATCAATAATAACAGTGCCGGTCATCGCACGCTCTTCTTCGGCGGGCAACGGCCTTCCGGTTCTTTTGATGATGGCCTTACTTCGGAATAAATCAAATGTTAAATATTATACGTATGATAAATCAAACTTCACAAAAAAAGGAAATACAATGTAATGCATAATAATAAATAAAATAAATGTTAATTTGGAAACATGTAAGTTAACAAAGTTTTATCGAGTATTCGAAAATGATTCTAAAACCGTCTTACATTTTCTTAATATAGAACATAATTAGGAATAAACATGACATTTTTGCATCATTAAATAAAGTTATCACACTTTTGTTTTCAATTTTCGTCAGGTTTATTTATGTGCCTGTTTATTCTTACAATATGGCAGGCTACTTATGTCGTAGGCAACAATTTTCGTTAAATAATGTCAACTTGTTAATTACATAATGTTTAAATTACGACCTGCACTAAGGATTTCAATTATAAGCAAGAAAATGTATCGGCACTTTTCTGGAAAAATAATTCGCACACTAATAATTAGGCCGAATCGGAGATAGTTCGATAGGTATTTATTTTGGACTCTATACGGGAGAGTATTAGCTTCCAATTACATAAGGCGCTAATATTAGTCGGTATCTGTGGTCTTTCATCCAAAATGCCATATGAAGGGTGACGTGGCCACACCCTTCGAAGCTGTATCCTTCCGCCTTTATAACGTTACTTTTTGACGGGTACTGCTGAGAAATTCTTTTGTTTCGATCACCTATTCACATAGCAAGTGTCTCAAATATGAATTTTTCCAGTCTTTTGCATCCTTATTCGCTTGCAACATCCAAATGGATAAGACCAAGGGAAAGGAGAGAGTGATAGAGAGAGAGAGAGAGCATGCTCATAATTGCAGAGGGCAATGGGTGCATTTTCGCCGTTTTCAGTTCCCTTTGACGCTCGACCGAGCATTGCGATGGCTCAACCAATACCGCGTAATATTCATGCTTCTTATGAAAATAACTATACAACCAAGTTCATTGTCGCTGTGGTTTAAACATTTCTATACGTTTGGAGTAACGAAAAATTTATTGTGTTTCTTGTTTTCATAACTTTTGTGAATTTTTTCACAAAATTTCCTCGTTCAGTAACTTTATGGAGAGTGGGAATAATTAATGAGCTATTTTTAATTCCATGGTGAGCTTACGTATAGTTGTTAAACAATTTGTGCTGACAATAAGTGGAAATAATCGTAAGAATCAACTTCATCTGGTATTCAGCTGTTATAGTTTTTCTTCAATGAATCCCAACCAATTCTGAAATCAAGATTCTTGGAGTTGATACAATTATGTATAAGTTGTTATAAGTTCTTCGTGGAGTTGACTCAACTTCACTAATATCACTTGACTGAAGGAATATCGTACATTTGTTTAAAACTAAGCATGGAGTTGAACGTATTTAAGTTCACGACGGAGTTAACTGTAGCAAATATCGGTTCATTCGAGCCTCTTTTGTCACTGGAGAGAAAAAATCTTATAGAAGTTATGGTAGTGAAAAATGAAACGCTTTTAAAATACGAAATGTAAACGAATTTATTTCATTAATTTCGTTAATTTGACCCTTCTGATGTTTACAAACATTGTTCTTTTCTCAATGTTAAAAACGTGTCGTTCTTCAGTTCCATATACAAATTACCAATATCAACTATGTGCAGAATTAACTTTAGTGAATACTATAAAATTTAAAATAAATAATTCATTTATTAAGTTAAAATAACTATAACATGGTTAATTCAACCAGAATTCTAGTTATCACGAAAATTAACCATGTGACTTTTTTCTCAGTTTGTTTGAATGATAACGTTGGTTGAAGTTTGGCCCAATTATTAACCAGTACATATTTAGCACTGATTTACTACTTGTTGATTAGTGGCTCGATTCCAATTAATTTGAATAAAGCGTTTGAACGGTTATTATCTTAATTATATTTTTAATAAATAGGTCCCTGGTTTGGCATTATACTGAGAGAGAATATCATTATATTCTTTAAGTTAATTCATTAAAATTTAGGAATCAGTTATTAAACATTACAATTTTTAATAAACTGTTTTAACTCTGTGTAGTTTTATACAGTTTAACATTCCTTTTGGGAAATTTTAGTAAACTGTTTTATAACTGATTTACGAACGATGTAGATTAGTGACAGTAAATAGCGATATCTAATGGACAAAATATAGAATAGTTTGTCAAAAATTAGAATTCAGTTTATTAAAATTTGAAATCCCCTAGTTTCTAAATTGTAATATTCTTTTGTCTTCGCGTAGTTATAAATAAAATTGTAAATTAATTAATTATTCTAAATAGTTATTTGACATATTTTATTCTTTAGAACAAGGAATATTATATGGCAAATCTTATAATTATTTAACACAAATTTTGATATATTTTAGTTCTACAATGAGAAAATAAATCGTTAAATATTATTGCGCTTGTCCCAATAATCTGACGCCATTATGTCAAAGAGGGCCAAAATGGCGTAATATTTTTTTTAAACTTAGTGATTTCCTTCCAAATGTAATAATTGCTTCCTCATTTTAATAAATAATGTAATTTTTTTCAATAAAATTATTGTGCTATAAATGAAATATGTTATTTTCATGAAATTTTGCTTTATTCGTAGATTTTTAAGAAATTGAATCTATAGTCGTGCATTTAACATAACGTAGCATTATTTTATACTTATTTTCACATGCTGGGACAATAAAATTTGACATATTTTTAACAATTGATAGCAGTTTGCTATCGACAGATTTGAACGTGACTTTCGCAGCAATTTTTAACGATTTTTTTCAATATTTGGTAAAAATTCCATATAAATATTTTCATTTTATTTTCATATAACGATTTTTACTAGCATTCTTTTAAGTTTTCAAGTGTTTTAATTCATTTTTATTCTACAATTTATTACAGAAGGATAATAACCGTTTGAACGTTTTATTCAAATTGTTATTGCAAACATTTATATATGTTTAAAGGTTTCAACCAAATTATTCAAGTCTCGTCTGTTAATTATTCAGAATAATTATCGAATATGAGGTATTGTTTTAAAAATGAAATATTTGCAACTGTTAACTGATTTGGTATTCAAAGAGTAGCTGGAACTAATAAATGTTTGACTGAATAAAAATTATTCTATCTAAAATGAAGACTTTTAAATTCAACTACACAAATATAGTATTTGTACACGGAGGAAAAAGAATATAAAAAATTAGAGATTAGGAATTTGAAATTTGAATAAATCGAATTCAAATTGTTGACAAACTTTCAATTTATCTTCCATTTAGTATCGCTATTCAATTAACTATAATTTTATAAATAGAATAACAAATTGTACATAAAGTTACAATTTTTAATAAACTGATTC
Source organism: Leptoteleia sp. ZL-2020 (assembly GCA_022817305.1). NCBI lineage: Eukaryota > Metazoa > Arthropoda > Insecta > Hymenoptera > Scelionidae > Leptoteleia > Leptoteleia sp. ZL-2020. The sequence continues at coordinate 10,836 of JABFPN010000694.1, forward strand.
AATAAATTTTAATAATTTATTTTTTATCCTAATGTATATAGTAGTATTTATTATGAATATTTTTCATGTTGAAGTTCTGTCCATGATATATCTTCTTTGCTTCTTCATAGCAATTATTTGCTGTGTTTCAATGTCTGCGGTGGTGGGATTTTCACAAATTATTGAGACAATTAACTTGTCTTAAATGACGATATAATTGATGCCCAATATATTTGCATTAGAAATTTATAAGAGTGATGAACAAATATGTCATGCACACGGAACAGTTGTTAATACGACTTTAACGAGAAAATTGCATTTTTCCTTTGTATTTGCATGGTAATATCAAATAATTATATATACACATGTGCAATATTTGAGAATGGGATTGTGTGACGTAAGTCGAAAGAAATTTTACAATTTATTACCTCAAATGTAACAAGTTGTGTGTAAAATGCAGAATCTTTTTAATTCGCCACAATTTATCACTTGTTTACTAAGCTTGAACGCGAAACTGAAGGTGAAGCGTGTAATTGAAAAAAATTTCAATATTACACCGAGTGAAAAATTATATTTAAAACTACTATACTGTCTGAGTTCTGAAAAATATGTCTATACTATAGAAATATAAAAACACTTTTTCTTATAATGAAAAAAATATTACTGTTTTTAACTTTGTTCCAATTCTATGTCAGTTTTTGTATAAATATTATTGTTTTAAAGGCAAAAACGTCAGTTTGAAATGTTTTTTGGTTTAAAACAGAAATATTTTCTTTTAAAAAACGGCAAGTTTTATTGAAAACCCGACGTGTATCTGAAACAAAGTTAAAAACAGTAATATTTTCTGTTATATTTTACTCACTGTATCAGTAATGTTAACTTTTGCGTTATTATGGTGATTATTACGGAACTGACGTATTAAATTTTACCATACCGAGTACGAAATATTACAGTAATTACAGTCACCACAAACGATATCTTGCAGACTTTGTTAAGTATTGTAATCTTTAACATAAATTATTTCTTTCTCTCATATTGCAAACTCTTCTTAGAAAGCTATCTTTTGGAAATCGTTTCATTAACCACCTACATAAAAAAACAATATAGCCAATAAATATTAGCTGAAATATTAGTTTCCTTCGAAATCATTTGTATCATTTCCGAGACAATCCAAAACAAATTACTTATCCGCATCAGTAACAAATCACGTATCTTTAAGTATATAAATGCATACAGTATTAAGTTATTCGCAGAGAAGAGAGTGAATTGTCCGAAAATCTTGAAAACAATAATATAGTTTACGTATGGTCCGATTCACTTAGAACGTAGTTGTTGATCCGATCCGCGAACATTTCGCGCGTGCAAATCAATTAATGTTATTACCACGAGGCGAACCACGAGGGGAAACGGAATCGGCGACTTTTCTCAAGGAACCACGAGTACTTTTTATTTCCCTATGGGATTAACATATTCAGCGCATAACTGAATGCACCGAGCAGCTAGATAATTTTAATTGCGATCCACATAACCCGACATTTGCATTGTATTACTTAATGATGATACGCTGAATATTGCATTATGCGGAATCCAGTCGGGAAGATCGATAGAGATGTTGGAGGCATTGCGATGGATGATGGAAAAATTGGGGATTGATAATGTGTGGAGGAAGGAGGAAAGCTGGCGACGCGAGGGGGGTCTGTTTAGAGTAAATATTGGGAGCAGCCGCTGTGTGCGGGGTATTTGGCGGGATTTTGGCGGGAAACTGTTCCTCGATGGGGACGCGGGATCGGGTGCACGGGGCCGGACGAAAAGTATTTATTTAATCGAATGTAATGGAAAGTAGTGTGCGGAGCGGAGAGCTGAAATTGGCACGTGATAGGAATGAAAAGTGGCGTCGAATGGGAAGAGAGACTAGGGAGAAAAGAAAGCCGCGCGGCGTTGAGTACTAAAATTTCCGTGAGCTGGCCGCAGGAAAAGAAATGCTAGATACCCGTGGTAATAATGCGTACCGACGTACGCAATATGCCCGCGATCCAGATAAAGAGCCATGAAGCGAGAACACCACCTACCTACCTACCTATCTACCTACCTACCTACCAACCAACCTACCTACCAACCTACCTACCTACCTACCAAACCTACCATCCAACCTACCAACCAGCCTTCGAAAAACTACCTCTCGAGTTTGAGACTTGCGTGGTAAGTGGCGCACGTGGGGATGGCTCGAAGGTGTGCGCTGGGTGCGGTGGGTGCGGTGCGACGGGGGACCGCCCCGGCGACACCATAATGGTCGGCGCGCGGCCAATCGCCTCGGCGAACGTCAAGGGTTAGCGAGAGGACATCGGCCGGCCAGCCAATGGCGCGCGCCGGCCGCCGAGTCGGGGGCGGAGGCGCGCGTGGCGCCGTTGTGGCAACTCCGGTAATCGAGGTGCCCGGACTCGGGGAGAGGCCCAGACTTCATTATGTATCATTATACCGGTCCGCGCCGCGCCGTGTGCACTGCACTTACTGCCAAAGACACGCGTGTGATTATCCGCTATCTTCGGCATATTGGTCTTGTGTGTTACAATCAATCAGCGCATTTTTAATGGTGACGCCGATGTAAGTTCCCGGGCGCGTCGCGAGCAAAAAAAATTTGATCGCGAAAATTGGATTGGGGCCGGCGGACGTTACCTCGGATGATTGGTGTGCGTGGATCTCGTGCCGCGATGGAACATTAAACTTTCCGTCGGAACCGAATCATGCTCCGGCGCGGGTCACGTCGCGCGCTTTCGCCTAATTGACGACCATTTTCACGTCACCAGGATGGGCCGCGCGTGAGCCCTTCAACCTTGGTCAACGCGCGTGCGATGGTCCGTTTGAAACTCGGCGAGCACTTTTCGGGCCCTTGCGACTTTTGCCGCGGAATTGGTCTAGCCGCCTGATCCGGGCCGACGCGGGTGCGCTCGGTCGGCCGACCAAGTGACTGGGGACGCGCGACCGCGCTTCGCAATAGCCAGAGGATTAATCAAACGAGATCGGGCGAGAGTTTTTGTTTTGGCCGAGATTTTGGACTCTGCGAGACACGGTGGCCCGGGGTCAGTGATTGAGTGTTGATGATTAATGAATAGTGATCGATTAGCGATGATGATGTGAACGGCTTCCAATACCTAGCAGACGTCTGTGGTCGTCGGTGACGAGTGTGACGAGTGGTCCCCGGAAGAGATAGGGAGGTGCACCATGTGCGCGGCCTGGCCGTCGCTGCCGACAACGTCATCGCGCCCGTCACCGTGCTCCTCAGCGTCAACGACTGCGTCAGCGACAGCGTCAGCGTTATCCGGCCCGGCTCGAGGAAGGGTCCCGTCAACGAAGTGCACGGTTAACGAAAAGTGAGTGTGCCCTGGCTGGGTAGCGTCTCGCCGGCGGGACATAACGATCGATCGCGGCACGCAGCAGCAGGAGCGGTCAAAATTGGAGCCCCGTGGCTTCGCTTCGAGCACGTCGAGGACTGTGCGGTCAGGTGCGACTTTGTCGCGACTAAGGTGGAGCGTCCAAGCAGCACGACGACGCTCAATTTCACGGACCTGGGGAGCCCATTCGGGGCGGGCGACCCCTGTCCGTCGAGCACTCCGACCCCGAATAGCATGTCCGGTGGCGGCCCGTCGGCCGGCGCCGGGAACGCGGGGGGCGCCGGCGCCGGCAGTAGCGGCGGCGGCGGAGGCGGCGGCGGCGGCAGCAGCGGGGCCGGCGGCGGCGCCAGCTCCGCCTCCGAGATGGAGCAGCACCTGCACCACGGAGGCCTCGGCGCGGTGACCCCGGGCCCGCCCGGGGGCAACGGCGGCGACAGCTCCGCCAGCACCCCCGTCTCCCAGAGCGGCAAGTCGGCCTTCATCGAGCTCCAGCACAACAACATCTACAACACCAGCAGCCTGAGGGGCGGCTACCCCGGCAGCCACAACGTACCCGGCGCCCACCAGTTCTCCCACCAGGTGGGCTCCCTCGGCCACCAGGCTTCGGCGCCCGGCGCCGGCAACCAGCAGCACGCCGCCGAGCCCGGATTCCCCAGCCCCAGGTCCGCCCTCGCCGGTTACCATTTCGCTCCCATGCACCAGCACAATGCCTACGGATACCACCTCGGATCGTACGCCCCGCAGTGCCCCTCACCGCCGAAGGACGGTGAGTACCCCAACTGTATGTATTTCAAGCCTTTTTATTCTTTTCATTCGTCAATACGCACCGAGCACACTTAACGCGCCACGCATGCACGCACGCCTCTCTCTCTCGAGAGAGAGCCTCCGCCAAAGTGGTGTCGCATTCTTGCATCTTTTGCACCAGTACACAAATAAAGCCCATTCAATGGCAACAATGCCGGGCGCGCCCACCCTCCCTATTGCGCTCTCTGCCCCAGCCCCAACCGCCGCCGCAAAGCGCGACGCGACTCCGACGCGACGCGTACGACAATTATTTATCGATCGCGCCTCAAATCACTCGGCCACTCGGCTGGGCCACTCCAGCGGACCTCGAGAGAGTTGAAGAGGGCCGTATGTCGTGTTTTGCCGATTAGTTACGTCGAGGGCATTTTATTACGCTCCCAATGTCTAATCCCCATCGGTGTTTGTTTCTTCCTTCTGCTTCTGGGGCCAAACACGCTCCGCTAATCCGCCTTTCTTATCGCTTTATCATTCTCTATTTACACTCGATTAGTCCCAGTCAGAAGCCGCTCTCCGTTTGACGGCGACCCGCGGCTACCAAAGAATGCCACCGGGTCGACTGGTCCCGGTCCCAGTCACCTCTCGCACTCCAGCGATACTTTTGTGTACGGGGTCCAACTTTTTTTATGGACCACATTCGTTACCTTTACCTTTACCCTCGGCCTGCACCTAACATTCTTCATCGTCAAATCCACCTTACCACCCGAAACGAGTCCTCGCCTCTTCAGACTCTCGCAAAGTGTGCTCGTCGGGATCAAATATCTATTGTATATTTATGATGCGACAGCCCTTTGGGCAACGCGCGGACGTGAAATTTAATTATTTCCACGTGGCAGCAAAGTGTCACTGGATAAAGTGATTGTACGCGGTGGAAAGAAAAAGTTGCATTTAAAATTACCATACCTTCTGGCGTTGGACGGATATTGTCTAAGCTGAAAAATAAAATTATTAAGAATTACTGTGCTGGGGCCTTAAAGTGAAGACGATTGTACTATATAGGGAAAATTACCGTGCTATCGGAATAAAAATTATGCTAAAACAAGCCGAAATATTTGAAAACGGTAATTTTTACCATGTTGCCAGGGTAATTTTTCCTATATTGTACAAATAGCTTCGCTTTAAGGTTTCAGCACAGTAATTCTTAATGTTCTCTTTTTCAGTGTACAGTGTCTACTATTTTACCTGAACATTTTACATTCAGTATGGTAATAATTACCATAAATCCTGGAAACTTTACAAGATCGTATAAAAAATTTTATCATGTTGGTATAGTAATTGTATAAATATAATAGACCACAACGCCAGAAGGTATGGTCATTTTTATTAAATTTTTAAATTTATTCTCTGTGTACGACATTCTTTTCATGCATTCGTTTAATTCGTCAGGGATTGTCAATCTTTGGCGCAAGAAAAGTATCTTTAGACGCGAAGCTGAAACTTCGCTGCTCGAGGAATATATATATAATAAGAAACTAGTTATATAAAATGATATAAACTTGCTTATTGCAATAGATAAATAGTCCAAAGCGCGGACTATATTTTCTTCCATTCTAATCTCTCAGTCGCTCGGATTTAACTGAATTATTTCAATTGTACCAAAGAGTAACAGCCGTATGAAATCATTTAATCCAAGTATTTCAAGTTTTTTATGTCACATTGTCCCATTTAATTGTTCCAATCCGCATTGTATTGAACTTTGGGGGGGGGGGGTAATATTAAAGATGCGCATTAATCTATTTAAAACTTGTTAAAGCATTTTCAAACATCAGTTCTATTTCAAAGATTACTTTCTATCAGCTTGAGAATAATCGTGCAGTCACATGATTATTTATTGGAAATATGATGCTTCAGAATTGAATTAATTTTTGCTTACTCTTACATGGTAGATTGTTTGATTTATCATTGAAAAGATTCATGAAAGATAATGCATTTTTTTATGATGTCGATGGATAGATATTTGGATTAGCAGTATGGAATAGCATAAGAATAACTTTAAGAAGAAAGGAATATATATTATTATTTTCTCTAATGAAATTGTTTTATCTTGGTGAGTCAATTACAAATAATGTTTACAATTTTGATGATAAATATTGAAGTTGAAAACAGTCGCAACAGCAGTATTTACTGTATCATTTTAGAGTCACTTTTATCAGAAGTGGAATAAAATGTTCAAGCTTTACACTGACTCGTCAACTTGCATTGATACTACAGCGTCAACGTTTATTAATAACTGTTCGCTTTTATTATATGTAAATCTTTTGAAACTTGAGCCTATCGAACTGGGTAAATAAAAATAATTCATTGTATTGTAGAAAGAAACTTGTCTCGATTCCGCGACAATTAATAAAGTCTTGTCGGGTAGTAAATAAATAAACATCAAAAAGTAGTTATTAGTGTACGGTACGGTACTCGTAATATCAATTTCTAGTCCTTTTACTTTTCCTATGACAGTATAGGAAAAGTTATTGAAGAGATATTAAGAATTGTAACATTTTTCAATTTGGGGGGCTATGAATTTATTTAAAATTTATTTTACCCAAACAGGCATTATAGCAGAAAATCATTTTGTCTAACTTGCAATTTATCCAACATTTATTTTATCCAGACTTGCATTATACCAGAGAATCATTTTATTTAACTAGCAATTTATCGAAAATTCATTTTATCCAGACTTGCATTATATCAGAGAATCATTTTATCCAACTTGAAACTTATCCAAATTTCATTTTATCCAAACATTACAGCAGAAAATCATTTTATCCAACTTGCAATTTATCCAAAATTCATTTTATCCAGACATGCATTATACCAGAGAATCATTTTATCCAACTTTCAACTTATCCAAATTTCATTTTATCCAGGCGCATTATATCAGGGAATCATTTTATCCAACTTGCAACTTATCCAGAATGTCATTTCATCCATTTTGGTTTAATGATTTTTTATCTTTACAATCCTCAAACATATTAATTGAAATGACATTCGTTTAACAAATTTGTTTAAACAAAATTTTAACGCATTAATTTTGCGTCTTATACTTGTCCGGTGTCTTTTCATCGGTACTTCATACTCGACGTTGAAATGGAAATTTCTTTCAAGGAATATACGCGCACGTTGATATGGAAAACGATCAGCGAAACTGAAACAATGTAACGTGATTTTCCGATATAACATGATCGTACGAGATTTGATTAGATCACGCAAAATCGTGTAATTATTTTCTTCTATGGTTATAATTGATTTGAATGTTACGGAGAAAATCTTCAAACGAATTATTCACCTAAACAATACGCAATTTGCATTCCCTGATTATATAACTAATTACGGTATGTGATAATTTTTATCTGGAAATCGCGATTTTTTTCAACGAGAGAAATGTTGATGCGCGGTATTGTTTTATTGCCGAAACGCACGATATCAATTATTTGTCGAATGTTTTTGCAGCTGTTGAAAAATTGTTTCAATTAGTATCTTTTATTGCGTTATTAGCTTATATCTTATCGATAAAGAGAATTGCATTATTAATGATTTATCACTGCACAATTTATCCCGCTAGATTCATCAAAGGAGAAAAAAAAGCTTTGCAAACTTTTGAGAAAAAAAATGTGAAACTTTTATACACGAAAGAGCGCCGGTATATTATTACGATATATTCCATATAAATCAATGTTTTTTTTTTTTTAATATTGAGAGTCAATTATTCTATTAATTATTGTTTAGTTTTTTAAACACTTTACTGATGGGAAAAGCTGTGTATTGTGGAAGACAATTTTCAGATTATACTAAAATATGATTTAATCAATTAAAAGTAAAATTAATGTTATCCAGTAATGGTGGATTAAAAAAAAAACTAACAATAACTACAAAAAAAAACTTTTTCTAAATAAATCTTCTAATGTTATATAACAAAGTTATATGCGACTGTGCCGTACATTAATGCACAGAACTTTTAATACATTTTAATATTCAAGTTTATATAAGTTTTAAATTTAGAAGCATAAATATGCTCTAAAGTATTCGAGGAAAAAATTTACAAAATCATAGTATATAAAATCATATATGAAAAGAAATGAACCACAAAAAAGCAAAAAAAAAAAAAATAAGACAACAAATTAATGAATGAAATACCAAACAAAATAAGAGAAAAAAATGAGCGACAAAATAACACGATTGTTAATTCAGAAAGGCAATTAAGTCTGATGGAGACATTCTTACATAAATTGCAATCGTCGGAATATTGTATCGACGACACTTGAGCGCCATTTTGTTGCAAGGCAGGAACATTGCATGCCAGTAAACAACAACAGAACAAATCGTTCCGCAGCTTTTGTACCATAAACGACGGCAGTACGTGGACTGATTTGCTTGCTATCTTTTAATCGCGTAACTGATTTATTAATATGCCAGCGCTTCCAGTGGAATAACCACATTTTTATCCTCGCGGTAAATATTGTTTCGCTGAGAATTTGTTCGGCCAACAACGTTGTTTAAATCATTGCACATAAACAATTTGAATGTACACACGCGGACGAGGATAATACAGTAATTATTAAATATTACACTATTTTTTTTTTATAATTGAAGGATAAACTTCTCTATCTTCCCATTACTTCCATAAAGTATGGTAAAAATACTTAAAATCGTGACGAATATTTAGAATATTACCCGGTAGGAAATGTGGTACAGGTCCTGTACTGGTACAATACATGTTGCGATTACAGCGCTATCTATGTGGGATGAAGAAAAATGTTTCAAGTAAAAGCTACTTATTTTTTTATGGAGAATCCGAATCTGCAATAAAAAATTGGGGTTTCTCTTTAAGATTATAAAGTTGCCCCCCGCCCCACCCATTTGGAGGAGGGGGGGGGTGGCTAATTTTAACACAGATGGATGTCCCCCTTGATAATATTAACTTTTTATCTCAATAATTTTTTTCGTAGGATGCATATTTTTCGAGATATTCAGTTGTCTCAAGTTAAAACAACTACCATGTATAGTGCATAAACGTTAAATATATTTAAGTATAAAATTAATTTAAAATTTATGGAATAAGCAAAGCTAATTTTTTATAAATGATTAATCAATAAATCCCATTTAAATAACTCAATTTAATCCAGTGTAAATATGTAATAGTATATTTTATCATAAAAAATTGGATTCGAACCCCAAAAGATAATTCTGGAACATTCTTATAAGTAAGACCATAAATTGTCTTCTGGTGTTTGATTCCAGTTTTTCATGGGAAAATTAACTCGAGCATTTTTATGGAACTGAAGAACGAAACGTTTTTAACATTGAGTATATGAAAAGAACAATGTTTGTAAACATCTGGAGGGTCAAATTAACGAAATAAAAACAATAATATTGTTTGTTTACATCCAAAGGGCTTAAAAATGGATGTAAATACAAAATAAAAACAAAATTTCTCACTACCATTTCATTTTTTGCGTGTACGTTACTAAAGTTACCAGTATTGGTAACAATAAATAAATATGTTTCATTCTAATAGTAAGGTAAAAAGAATGCACCGGTAGTAATGTATAAATGTCGAAAAATAAAGGGGAATGAATGTATGCGCGTTCTTTTTCGCAATATAAGTAACGAAATTCGCGCGAATTTCTTCCTCTTACACGCTTGGACTCGTGTTCAATGGTCTGTTGAAAAGTGTGGATTACTTATTTATTATAAGCCTAGAAAGTGATGCAAAATCGCGTTTTAGACCCAAGTTCTTGGGACTCCGATACATTCGAATACTCGAGTGACACGGAAAATGCTTCGACGGTGCGATTTTCTCAAAAAGTGACGCGCGCATCAAACAGATCGGACCGTTCAATCCGTAATCTGAACGACGCGCAATTTAGTACATCGCTTTTAATATATCGCTAATGGTAACTTAATTAATGTCACATCAATGTGTGATCTAGATCATTAATTAGTAGATCTTTGATTTTACGACTCAGTTCGTAAGGTTTACGACCCCGATAGTTAAATGTTTACGATCTAAAGCCATTTAGATTTACGATCTGAGATCGTCTAAGTAACGATAGTGTAAGTAACAGTCTTTTATTTGTTTATTTCATCCTAATCAGTTGACTGTCAGCTTTAAATTTTTAATAGTTTCAATTTTTGACTCCTTTAATCTTGAGCGTATAAAAGGACCATGTTTGTAAACATTTTCAAGGTCAAATTAATAGAACAAAAAGAATAATATTGTTTGTTTACATCCAAAGGTTATAGAAATGGATGTAAATACAAAACAAAAACAAAGTTTGTTTACATTTTGGTTTTTGAAAACATTTCACTCTTCAACATTAACTCAAACAAGTGGAAGTTAATTTTCGTTCCATTTCAAGCGAGTAAATAAGTAAATCTAGTTCGATTATTGTAAAATTACATGCAAACTTTTATTCAAAGTTGAAAATTTCTTTTCCGAAGGAAAGAATAGTCGAATATTTTTTAATATCTTTTAGGAAATGGGATGATTTTATAACAGGTACGGAAGATGGCAATTTTACTTTAAGTCGCGGCGAAAAAATTCTTTTGGTACCGTTTATTGGTATTATAATTTGAACGCTAAACCTAGACGGAAAAGCAGCGCACTTTCTTCGTACGTTTGATGGAAATTATCGTGCGCAACATGTGCGGAATTAACGATTATTAACTCGTGAGATGACAGCGCTCGCCTTCGACTCGGCCAACTTCTCGCTAATTCGGCAATCATTAACTTTCCGCACTTGTTGCGCAATGTACTATTATACAAATTTCTCGAGTCAAAAAATTCCCAACCTTGCACCAAAAGCATTATGTATCAATTAATTGAAAACCTAATCTTTGTACTGTGAGGAAAAAATATCAACGTTTAGTATAAATGTTTACTAGTTTGGTACTATGGTACCTAGTAAAATTCAAACATATGTGGTCCATATATGTTTTAACAATTTCATATAAGGGAATAAAAAGTTCCTTAATCCATATATGGCCATATATGGTCGATATGTGGCAATAATTAATTTCAATGTATGGAAATCATCAAATGCATATATGGCTAGAATATTATATCAATTATTATCATATATCTACCATATATGACCATCTATGGATTGAGGATAAACATATATGGACCATATACGTTTTATTTTTACTAGGATCCTTTCAATATTTGAATTTACTTTCAACTACTCGAAATTTTGAAATCTTAATTCAAGCAAAACATAGAGTAGGAAAAGAATTAATTTGCAAAGATGATTGGAATAACGGTTAGATTGGATTTTCGTCCATGTTTCAAATTGAATCCGTTGGGTGATTGAACTTTACGACCAGCGAGTCAAGTACGTCGAATTGACGAGAGTGGAGCATGTAAATCCATTACGCTCATAGTTGCAGCGGTTGGTTTTACAGGTCTGTCAAATATCCTGTAGTTAAACAATTTTTCCATTCCGAATTAACCTCGTGTAACCGGCACCGTTAACTGTTTCTGGAGGAATGTTGCGCGATGTTTGAATTTGCAGCAATAAAATAAGTGTAATTTCTTTATTCCAGTAGCATGTCTTTTCAAACTTCACGCAACGGGGATTTTAATGTCTTTTATTTTTTTTTTAAAAAAAAGTGTTTTACCCTAGAGACTCATCACGATTGACATGTTTAAGATAACTTGAGTTTAGAAAACGATCATTTTGCTTTTAATATTTTTCCAGTTTGTAAATATTTTAATAAATTAGCGCGATTTCTGGATAAATCATTTGGACAATGTCTGGCAAGCTTTTGGATAAATCATTTGGACAATATCTGGACAATGTCTGGACAGAGTTTGGCAAGCTTTTGGATAAATCATTTGGACATTGTCTGGACAATGTCTGGACAGAGTCTGGCAAGCTTCTGGATATATTATTTGGGCAATATCTGGACATTGTCTGGACATTATCGGGACAGCTTCTGGACATTTCATCTGGACGTCTGCTGGGTCAGATGGATATATCCAAAACGAATTTCGTTTGAACATCTTCTGGTTGGCATCTTCTTCCTGATCCAGCAGATGTCCAGTCAATGTCCAGATTTTATCCAGACAATGTCCAGATTTTGTCTAGACAATATCCAGGTTTTGTCCACATATTGTCCTAACCCAGCAGATGATTTATCCAGAAGCTTGTCAGACTCTGTCCAAACATTGTCCAAATCATTGAATCCAGAAGTTTGCCAGTTTCTGTCCAAACGTTTTATTTCCGCGTGGTAATTACCGATATATTTCTTTCGCAGTACAAGTTAATGCATAATTTTATTAACTTTGATAATATAAAAGCCGTACCAAGTTGACTCACTGAACTGCTTAATCATATATCGAGGGTTTTTTTTGTGCAAGACGATATTTTTTGATTTTCTTCGAAAAAATAGTCCCAAGCGTTCAATTTTACTTTGAATATTTTGAAATTCAGGGGGGAAAAACATCGGAATCGAAAAAAACTGCCGATTATATTCATGTATAATGCATTTCGTATAGGTTATTCGCAATATTGAGCAACGCTCAAGTTTATAATTGTACGTTCGTACTTTTTTACGAGTTTCTTTGAAGTTTTTAATTTCAATACGGCATATACATAATTCAACGTATAATTATTAGAAAGAAACTCGGATTATTACATCTATACTTGTAATATAATTAAGTGCATCGTTGAAAAAGATACGAAATTTGTCAGATAATCTGGTTTGTGTTATTGTAAAGCGAATTCAAAGTGCGCTCACAAATCTATCTCTTTAAGTGTAATAGAATATTCTTAGATTAAATAGGGTTTCCATTCGTTATATGGACAAAATGATATTCTATTTATAGTAATAGAAAAATTCTATTTAGACAGGTTTCTTAATAAAAATAAGCTTTTTTTATGAGTGTGTAAAAGATTATTTTCGTCGCCGTGGCTGTTTGCCGCTTTTAAAACAAAGCATTCTTTTTTCTCGTATCCCAGTGACATGTTTGATGTTTTGTTGTATACCTTTTAGGTGCGACTAAAATTTTATTCTTATACTTCCGTTAAATAAGGTGTTTAAACAATTATTTTCGAGAGGTTACAAATGACGAAAGTTTCAGACAAGTAATTTACGCCAGTGGAACTTCTTTTACAATTTACTAAAACATTTTTATACACTGAGAAAAAATATGACAGAAAAAATTACTGTTTTTAACTGTTTCAGATGTATATTCGACTTTCAGTAAAAATTAGTTTTGTAAAAAGAAAATTTCCTGTTTTATTTATAAATATAATATGTAAAATTAGTTTCTTTGCTTATCAAAATTGACGAAATTAACAAAACTAATGAAACTAGTGGTTTTACTTTTAAAACCCAGTAATTTTTACTGAAAAATGGATATACACCTGAAACACAGTTAAAAACAGTATTTTTTTGTCTTTTTTTTTCTCAGTGTATCTCACAAGTGTTTAATATTTTGAATTTATTTCGATATCGAAGAATTTACAATCTGAAAATGTTAAATTGATTTTATTTTTCCATATGATTTTGCGCGAAACGTGTATGAATATTGATTGATAAAAACGCTTTCAATTTATAGTGAATAATTTTTACGTACACTCGGCAAATCTTTTTCGCCACTTTAATATTTCGCTTATAAAAAATTCAAAATCTATACCCTCGTACGAAAATCACGGCCACGTTAATAAGAAATTTATTTTTCCAATCATATCATAAAAAATTCAACGCAGAGCAATCTTTTAAAGAACTTTCAGCTTAGCGGTCTTTAATAATCATAATTTCGTTCTGAGTAAAAAAAAAGTTTTTGATAAAATATTTGTTGTACACGAAAGTGTACTTCTTGCGTGCAAAAATATTTGCCAAATTTGATTTGCGTAACATAATTTAATAAAAGAAAAATAATACTTTTACGATCCTTTTTGGAAAAGACTGCTGAAAAGTGCTGAAAAATGTTGAAACCCATTGAAAAACGCCGAAAAACTGCTAAAATTGGGACTTTTCAGCATTTTTCAGCAAATTATCCTAGGGCCTTTTTCTTTTATTTGAACGTTAATTTTGATTAATTAGATGCGTGATATTCTTATATTTAAGTAAGACAAGAATTCAAAATACTTGAATTATTTTGTAATTAAAACAATTTTCAGTTCAATTTAATATCAGTTTCAGCAAGTAGAATAGAAATGTAGCTTAAAAAAATATTATTACAAAGGAATCTTAATTTTTTTTACACTTTAATCTCACACTGAGAAAAAAGAATTAGTAAAAACTGCTGCTTTCTATGAATAATAGTAAAACTTTTGCAATTATACAATAGTTTATAGTATATTAATAGTAAAACTGTTCTCATTTCCATCTAGTATAAATGTGGAAATGAGAATTGCTCGAACGAAATTGATACAATCCCGATGATATTCTTAATTAAATACGCTACTCCTAAAATTGTCAAACCGATACTTTACTTGTTGTGCATAATTGACCCTAAAGCTGTTAAATTGCCATTAATCTGTATACTTCGTTATTGTCTCACTATACGATCAAACATTTATAGTTACTGCTACGACAATTGTCTAGTCACTGCTAGTAATGACTCTGATCTGCTATTAATTCGGTTATTTACTGTTTGCAAACCTGATTTGATAAGTGTAACTAGAAATCAAAGGATTTCTCAAAAGTGCTAGTTTTTAAACAAATTATCCCAACAATCTTTTCACTGAGAAAAAAATTACATGGTTAATTTTCGTGATTACTAAAATTCTGGTTGAATCAACCATATTATGGTTATTTTAACTAAAAATTAGGTAAGTGGAACTAAAATTTAGTATTCAAAGAAATTAACTATGACATATAGTTAATATTACTATTTATTTTTCTCAGGGTAGTTGCCTATTTTACAATTAAAATAACTAACATTCTGGTTAATTGTTAAAGAATTCTAGTTATCACGAAAATTCACCAGATTTCTATAATATTGCTATCTTTTTTTCTCAGTATTTGTATGAATTTGAGATGATACAAAAAATTTGATGAAAAATAATTAATTTCAAAACAATTTTAATGTTTTTAGATATCAGAATTAAATATTAAACTTTAATTCTGATATTTACACAATGAAACGAGTAAATTTTTGTTCACAATATCACTAGCAGATATATAGAAGTGGGCGTCATTTTCGCGCAGTTAAAATTCGTACGCTCACCTTTATTTATACAAAAGATTAAAGTGACATAAGATTTATTATTGTAAATTCAATTTGCGTTAGGAATGGCAAAGTATTGTTCTCTAATTGATTTGACGTTTATTAAGGAAAAGTGAGATTTTGACTACCGTCGGATGAATGTCACGGCGTGTTATCAGTTCACACGCGAAAACAATGAAGTTTACGAGCGCCGGGGGCATCATACACGGAGAATAACTTCAATTAAATTATAATATAAGTAACTTAACAATGACAATGATACTATTATTTATAACTGTTGTTAATTTTTAGATTTAGGTTACTCCAAGTCCGTCCATTAATTGACTATTTCTTCTTTTTATCATTCGTCATATCGCGTCAAGTCACAGTTTTATTGTTTATATTTAATCCAAAATAATGAAAGCAATTGTTATATATTTTTACCCATTTGTCGTCTTTTAATCGACATTAAATTTAAAGAATTATAAGTGCAATAAATATCATATAACTGGTATGTTTAGTTATATGGTACTGGCTCATACTGAGAAAAAAGTATAGCAATATTAATCACATGTATAGTTAATTTTCGTGAATACCATAAAATTTTAATTTCAGTTACCTAATTTTTAATTAAAATAAAGATAACATGGTTAATTTGACCAGAATTTTAGTAATCACGACAATTGACCATGTAACTTTTTTTCTCACTTGCAAAAATTGAAGAATTACTATCCTAAGTTAGTAAAAAGTATAAGCATCTTGACATATATTGTCAACTTCCTAAAAATAATTGTCAACACATTGAAAAAAGTAAGTCGCAATTGAATAAGTTCTCGCAACTATAGATTTTGATTTGTCCAACTATAAATTTATTTAGCCCAACATTATTGACAATAACTTGACAAAAAAGCTTTTAGTTGGGCATACTAAACAAAATTCTCTCAGTGTAACTTCAAATTATCCTTTTCGACTAACTTTTCTTCCATTTTCAATCTTAAAAGCGATAAATTCATATAAAAGGTATCGGTACCCCGCGGAATGACTTCTAATCTAACGTTAAATTCGTTTCAATTACACTTTACTAACAAAAAAAAGGTAACCCTACAGAAAACTGCGGACAGTTTTTTCTTTATCACAATATTATTGCGCCTTGAATTGTCCCGACAAGCGTATTTATATTTATAATGAATTAATTACTCAGAAAGCGAATTAAGTTGGCGAATAAGGAAAATGCACTTTAATTTAAATAATGTACGATACTTATCAACATCTCTTCGTTGTAGCAGCCTCCTCTATGTAGCTTAATGTGAAAGTACTAAAGAGTCAAATCGACGGTGAACCTCTTAGCGCCGCTGCTCCGGAATTCAAATGTCTCCCTGCTGCTATTATGGCGAAAAAAAGAGAGAAAAAAGGAACGAAATGGAGGGGGAGAAAAATTAAAGATACTCAAACTTTGTTGTAACAATGGAAACACCATTTGAGTAGATGAAATTCGCGCGCGAATTGCGGCCTGTCCCTCATCTTGACCCACATGGTCATCTCGACTTTTTATTCGTTCTCGATGGAGCAAATAATGTTATGGAGCTGAAGAATGAAACGTTTTTAATGTTGTCTGTATACAAAAGTAATGTTTGCAAATATTTGGAAGGTCAAATTAAAGGAAGAAAACAAATAATATTGTTTGTTTACATCCAAAGGGCATAAAAGTGGATGTAAACACAAAACAAAAACAAAGGTCTGCTTACGTTTTTGTATTTCGAAAACATTTCGTTTTTCAGTACCGTAATAGATGTTAAATAATGTAGAAACTCTCGCCTCGAACGGATTCCATTTTATAAATAATACCGAATCAATATATCCCCTCCCGAATATACGATTAAACTGTTCACGCCTCTTGAACGATCAACGGTAATTAATTGAACAGATCATTAACTTGAAACTTCTGATAGAAGTTTACACTCTTTGTATACACGCGGGTTAACATAAAAGTCAAAACAGCTAAATTATGAATGTCTTTTTTTTCTTCTTTACGTTGGCACGCGTAGTTCGGAAACCGATTCGAAGCATTATCGCGGCAAATAATCTTTATTTTAATTCGTTGGTATGATTTTAATGCGATATTTGAGGGGTTTTAATAGAATTTTTCGTTAATATTTCTGCATTGTGGTATCTTGAAGGAAATTATATTATTTATGGCGAAAAATAATGATATTTAGATTGTTGTCCTGAAGATTTTAAATTGTTAAATGTATAATTATTAAATTATGAAATGAAATTCGAAGCATCCACTGTTTTTAATAACAAATTCACAATCTAAATATTCTTTATCCAATAATGCCTCCAATTCCGCGTTTTCGTATACTTTCGGCCTTCCTTTTAACGTCCATTGTCTTCGACGTCAAATCCATCGTTTTTCAATTTTTTCCTAAACACTCTCCTGATCAAAATCTTTAAGATTGCATTGTCGGAAGATGTCCAAACTTATGTACTGACTTTTTACATCAGACAATTTCAGCCGTGACTTAACGATGGCGCCATCTTTTGTTAAATAGTGTAACTTTTGTTGTAGTCCTAACATTTACAATAAAATCTTTGAAATGTCATTGGCAAAGATAATTATAAAATTGTTCTCGAAGTTTCATGGTTCTAAATATATAATAAATTTTCGCAAATCAATCGTAGTCCGGATTCTCACGATTAACTCGTTGAAATGATCTTTTAAAATTGCTGATAATAAAGCGTGGGAATAGTTTTAATGGGTTAGTGTTACCATTAGAAATACGTAGCTGGTATTACCATAATCTTGTATTGCATGGATGATTTTTGGAGGTAACGCATGGTCTAATTAAATATTAGCATCGGTAAATCATTCTTACCATGCTTCTTACCGTTCAAGAACATTTCAAATTAGTAATAATATTGTTATTACAATGCTCGAGCAATAATTTATTAAGATTTATAAACATAAATATTTAAAATAAATATTGTCAATGTTTAAAAAATGTAAATTGTTAGACATATATGTTTTTCATTAATCCATATATGGATCATATATGTTTCTCCTTAATTCATATATGGACCATGTACGTTTTTCCTTAATCCATGTATGAACCATATATGTTTTCCCTTAATTCATATATAGAACTTATATGTTTTTCTTTAATCCATGTATGGACCATATATGTTTTTCCTTAAACCATATATGGACCATATATATTTTTCCTTAATCCATACATGGCAATGGATTATATAATATTTTAGTCATATATGCATTTCATAATTTTTCCATATGAAAATCAATTTTGCCATATATCCATCATATATGGCCATGTATGGGTTAAGGAAAAACATATATATGTCCATATATGAATTTTGTTATTCCCTTATATGGACCATATACGTTTCATTTTCACTAGGGTCGTTTTTATTAAGACGAACGTTCTATATTTTCGCAACTGGAATATATAAATTAGAATTCGAATGGATACGAAAATACATAGTAAGAATTCCGTACGTAGCATCGAAACGTAGTTCATCAAAATACAATGAGGAAATCGAGCTAAAACATCTTTCATCGGCGCTGTAATCTAAACTTTGATCAGGCAATTACGTGAACCTTATAAGTCCTGCCAAGTAAATTAGCTTGATTATAAGTTTATTCAAAAATCAGGATACCTGTTCGGAAGCCAGTGTAGGCTTAATCAAATTTTTATTCGAACTTTACTAACGTCACTCTCAAAACTAGTATTCCACGCGCATTTTACATATGCATTAGCGCTTTAAAATACAACGACTTTGCGTATCATAATAAAAGGGAATTTTCTTTACAATAAAACATTAATGCCTCGTGATAAAATGCGTCATCTTATCGCTCGGATTTATAATAAAAAAAATATATTTGCAATTTACAATTTGTTTCGCTATTAAGCTTGGTAAAATAAACAAATATGAAAAAAAAAATGATCGTATGGTACAACGAAATAAACAAATTTAAGTTAATGTAATTCGAGTATGGAAAAAATCTAAGATTTAGTTTTAAATATATCTAAAGAGCCTTTAATTTTCTTTTTAATAAAAATCATTAAAACTCTTTTTTATTTTGAATTAACAATTATGTTAAATTGAAATTAAAGGTAAATTGTTTAAAGATTAGAGAATTTTGATAATTAAATAAATTTTTTTTTATTGTTTAATATATATATATTAATATAAATATAAATATGTATAATATTATGCTTTCCTTTCTCACGTAATTGCGTTATTATAATTATTTTAAGCAAATTATAATATCGATATTTTGTGTGGTTGAAATTGTCATGCACACTGATGATTTGTGATTTATGATACAGCGTATTATGATTGAATTTAGTTCGTTAGGTTTTGTCAAAGCGGGACGAAACCCTCTCACAGTTTTCCCAGCAGGAAGCTAATCTACCCTAGACACAATAACTTCAAAATTAATTGTGTACATTACATTTTTATCCAATGAATGTGACTTAATGCGGTGAAAATTTGTCAGCTACAATGATTAAGAGGTGTATTATCAAATTTATTGATTTTATTTTTAATAGTATAAGTGATACATAAATTAATTAATTATAGATCTTTTTTATTAGACACATTACTGAAGATAATGTAACAGCATTTTAATTTGCTTTCAATTAAAATAATTTCTTTAATTAATTTATTATTTTTCACTATTTAAGCAAAAAATTTTAATAAATTAAAGATATTATTTGTGCTTATGGGAAAATTTCTGGGTATGCAACATTTATTATAGTTTAAAATAATGTTTGTATGTAAAAGAATTTCACACTTTTTCTTCATTTCAATTATTAAATTTGTAAATAAAAGGAAAAATACATTTCTCTTTTTTTACTTTTCAATTCAAATCTAAATAAATTTAAATTTGAAATGAAAAGACTAATTTGATTTTGCATGAAATTAGACATTATTGACGAAAAATTATTATTTACAACGCATAATTGATAATACTTTGACGCTTGTCAAGCCATTCGGGGTAAGCGAAAAAAATGCACTTACGTGGTCAACGGAAACTTGCTCTCCTTTGGGTCCCGAATCGACTCGAAATTGCTCATAAAACAAGGGCGCCAGCCAAGTTGATGCCGTCTCGAGTGCGCCGTCAAACTTGAACGTTCATCAATTTCTCGAAGGAAAAAATTGCGAAAAATTGTAAAGGCGATTTCTGGTCGATGTGGCATAAAGGCTGGATGAGAAGGCGAGCCAAAGTTACCCCCTAAATTCGATGAATTTAAATTCACTTTCAGTAAACGTATGGTTATTTCAACTATATCTATTTTTTCTAAGTTCCATACATAGCTTAGAGATAACTGGACAATTTTTAATAAACTTAATGCAAAAGTAGAAATATTTTGGAGCATAGATATACACTGAAAAAGTTATACCACAAATTACTATTTTTTGTATCAATTTGAGGATATATTGGAAAAGTAATTATTTCTACTGTTAATAATAGTAAAAGTTAAATGTCATGTAGGAAATATTAGTAGAAAACTAGCTCAAATTGATACAAAAAATAGTCATTTGTGATATATCTTTTTTCTCAGTGTGGAAAAGAATGCTGAAAATGCTGAAAAACTACTAAAATTGGCACTTTTCTCAGCGTTTCTCAGTTTTTTTCAGCATTTTTCAGAAAATTATTTCCACCAGAGTGTCAACAACTAGCTTCACAGGAAAAAAGCAGAAAACATTTTTTGCAAAACATAAGATACCTTTTTCTTTTAATTTCTGTGAATTTTAGATATTTACATTATTCTAAAGAATGCGAAGAACAATTTTCCTTCGTCAAACTTCGACGTAAATTAAAACTCGAAGTTTTTCAAGAAATACTGTCATCGTCGCGTACCGATGTTAGCCACGAGAATGAGATTTGATATCGACGGGGTTTACATCTTCAAATTACACCGTTCAAATTTTTGAGCCTCGGCAAGATCGTCGATTTCCATTTGGCAATGATTTTCGAAATCACGCCGCGACTGTTAAATTTACTCGACTCCGCATTTTCTTTGGTCAAAAATTTAATAGTAAACGCGCCGCGCAACAGCCGATAGTAACTTTTGCTCACTCATTGTTGATTACGTTTACAAA
The DNA here is from genome assembly GCA_022817305.1 of Leptoteleia sp. ZL-2020. NCBI lineage: Eukaryota > Metazoa > Arthropoda > Insecta > Hymenoptera > Scelionidae > Leptoteleia > Leptoteleia sp. ZL-2020. The sequence continues at coordinate 32,289 of JABFPN010000694.1, forward strand.
CAGCGTTTGATCACGCGATCGTATGATAGAACGATAAAGGAATGATCGAAGAATAGTTCGGTATGGCCAATATTACAAAACATTCGTCAGTTGAGTAGGAAATTAGAAAGTCTCGTTTATGTTTCAACAGGGCAGCATTTTTCGTACGCTCGTATCATTTGTGGAAGTGATACGTCGTCGCGCCATCTAGCGATTGAACGAGTTTATTAACATTTTCAATCGTTAGTTTCGCGAATGAAGGAAAATGTTTCTACTTGTCGATTATGTATTTAAATTCGTTAAAATTTCGTTTAGTTTATATTCAAATATTTGACAGAAATATTTTACTTAAATGTTTATTTTATTGAGAAAATTCCCTAGTGAAAATGAAACATATATGGTCCATACATGGTCCATAGATATTTTAACAATTTTATATGAGGAAATAAAGAATTTGTATATGGACATATATGATGTTTTTCCTTAATCCATATTTGGCCATATATGATGTTTTTCCTTAATCCATATATGGCCATATATGGCCGATATATGACAATAATTGATATAATATTCTAGCTCCATATATGTACTTGATAATTTCCTTATATGGAAATCAATTATTGCCATATATCAACCGTATATGGCCACATATGGATTAAGGGAAAACATATATAGTTCATATGTGGATTAAGAAAAAACATATATGTCCATATCTGGATTAAGGAAAGACATATATACATAAATAACTCAAAATAAATTATAAAGTTTTTAGACAAAAGTAAAGTAATTTAAGGTAATCATTTATTCAAAATAAGTTTGGGCAATTAAAATTTTTCCTTTTCAATGGCAAGCTCCCACGTTGCGAGCGTTAAAGTCGAAGTCCAAGAATGTTTCGGCCATTTTCTGCAGTTGAAAACTATTGATTTAAAAACAAAATCATGCGAGAACAGGGTCGCGGTTACACACATATCGACATTTGTCCTATTTCAGTTAGCGAAAACTTGTTAAAACTATCATCAGTTTCATATTCTGCACTCGCGTTCATATTTTCACATTATATTAGAATAAATAATAAATAATTTGTTAATTTTTCTTATAATATTTAAACACTCGAAGTATAAAGTTTTTTGCGACAAAAAATCCTTAATATTTATGACAATTTTCATTAATTTTCATTAATTATTATATTATTGTTATCAGAAATTTCACAAACGCGTCAGGGACGAGGTGTAATTTTATTTTGTTTTAGTAAAAGAAGGAAAAAAAAAAAGAAGCTCGCATTATGTTCTACAAGGATCGAATATGTCTCATGTAAGGTTGATAAATTCTCCGGTTATTTTTACAGTCGTGCATAATACACGTATGGTATAGGCGCATGTATAATTGACGTTCAAGCTTTAGAGGATGGTACTTATGCAAATACGGTTTTCGAAAGCTTCTCCATACAAGTTAATAATATAATTTCTCAGTCTAAAAATTGAAAAAGAAAGAAGAAAAGTCTTTTCAAGTTGTCTTATATGTGTTTATCTTCGCAAAACTTAATTTCCAATTTGTACACCATTATGCGGCACATTAATATTTAGAATTAGTAATTATCATATGTAAGATGCGGCAAAGTTAAAAGTTTAGAAGAACGAGAATTGACATTCTCCTTTCTTTCTTTTTTTTTTTTTTTTTATTTGAAATGATATTATAATTATTCAATGGTGTCATTTTTTATCCATTTTTGGTACGATGAAGTAAATGTTACTTTCAAAAAGTTTTAATTATACTGAGAAAAATGGGACGGAAAAAATTACTGTTTTCAACTTTGTTTCAGGTGTATATCGGTCTTTCAGTAAAAATAACAGTTTTTTAATAGGTAAATTTTTTTTTCATTTATAAATGTAACATCTGAAACTAGTTTCTTTGCTTTTAAAAAACAACAATATTTACTGAAAGACAGTTTAAAAGAGTAATTTTTTCTGTCCCATTTTTCTCAGTGTATGAAACGATTTTTGTAAATTTCAAGAATAAGAAAATAAATTCAAGTTCTACCTTACAATCCTAAAAAATCATAAAGAAGCGTTGAGTTACAATTCAGAAAATAAGTTATAGAATTATTTTCAAACTACAAAATATGAATTTTATATTTCCAAGTGTTGAGTCAGTTATAACCAGTGAGTTTCAGTCAAATAAGACAGGAATATTTCTTAGATTATCGATATTTATCTGAGATAAATTTCAATTCTTTGGATAGTCGCTGATTTTCAAGATTTACATTGTCATCTGGCAACATAGGCCGTTAGATATATCTGTATATCTAATGCATCTACGTATGTATAATAAGTGTAATATACATTTCAATCATTCTCATTAGAGAACCAACAGCGAAGGTCGTCAGCATAGATTAGGTGTTCAAAATGGTCGAGGGAGGATGATACGTTGTTGAATACCAAGTAGGAGAAGGCTCAGTACAGATAACCTGGGAGTACTTCTCTTTGTACTTGCAACCAAGATGATCGTTCATTATCATTGCCTGTAATGGCTCGAGATCAGCCAGTAAGATAAAAACTTGAGCCATGCGACGGCAAAGTTTGAGCAATCAATATTTTTTAATCCCTCCAACAGTGAATCACGATTGACCGCGTCGAAAGCTTTTCAGATATCAAACGCAAAAATAATGACTGTTATTAGATCTGCAAATAAGTTTCAACACGGTTTATTAATCATTTAATCTATTTGCGGGTAGGTTCCAGTCGCAAAAACTGGCGATCGGGCCAAGTGTCAGGTCTACAAATAATTAAACGTCATTCTCCAAAAGATGGCGCCATTATTAAGTTACGGTTGAAATTGTCTGGTGTAAAAGATCATATCAGTGATTTTTTTACCAGCATTGGATACTTTTTTCCCTTTGAAAATGTCAAGTTTCGAGGCGAATAAGTGTTATTTTAGTAGGGAACTTTTAAGAACGGTGAATTCGACGTCGAAGACAAAGGACGAGGGAAGGCCGAAAGTGTACGAAGTCGCGAAATTGGGAGTAATATCAAATAAAAAGAACTTATACTTATATCGAAACTAACGAAACAAGCAACTTCACATTGTTTAAACTTTTTGGGATTGTAAATTTTTTTTTTTATCAAAAACGTCGGCGACTGATTTGCTTTCTTGATATAAATCTCCTAATCGATTACATTGCAAGGAGAAGAAAAGTAAAACTATAATTAAAAATAAATTTTTACTTTAGCGGTAATTATTGTTCTCCATTAGCAAAGGAGAATAAGTTTATTATATTATTAAAATTAATTATATAGAATTTATTTGCACTGAAATCATGTACGCGAAATTCCAATGCAATTAACTTTATAATATATAGCAAATTTACATTTACTTTAATAACCAGTTATTCTTGATTGAATAAAAATATGTTTAGGAAGCTTAATTCAATATTTAATTAATTTAATAATTAACAATGCTTACGATTTATATATATACATATATATTTATTTAATTTTCATTAACCCGGAGACTATTTTATTCGTTGAAAATTGCCCTTTCAAAGGGGCTTCGAATTAATTTAAACTTTTATGGAATGATTCGTGATAATTTTCAAAGAAGCGTCGTTTTGAGAGTTGCTCGTGTTATCTTTCTGTTATTGTCGCGATGCGAATTGAGTCATCAAAGAGGCATTTTTTTGTGAAATGTTGTTAAAAGAACACTGCGGAGATTTAAGCTCGTGTATTTCGCGTCGCATCTTGTTCATTAAAGCCATTAATTGAGAAACTTCATTGTTTTGCGTGGTAGCTGATGAAGGAGGAGACGGCGCGACATTGTAGGATTTTCTGAGCGAAGGGAGGGGTAATTATTGGATGCAGATGGAGAATTATCAGAAGGGAGAGTAATCCGAAGTACATTTGAAAAATTTCAAATCGAAAACTAGAAATTATGTTCGTGGCATTTCTTTTTTTTTGAGAAAAAAATGCTACTCTCTCATACGTATAGTATATTTCTAAAAACCTATAATTTTTAATTTTGTTTTAAAAATAAACTTTTATCATATTATTTCTAACTACCTAAAATTTAAATTAAGGTGAAACGTCACTCGTTGGCCAACTCAAAATGAAGATAACCTCAAAAATAATACACATCTTTCGGTATATTGTGAAATAAACATTTATTTATGAAAAATGCAACGTGCGTCAAAAGTGAAAAAAGTTTAGAATGTTTTAAATTAGTTTTTTATCTTTTGGAAATTATTTCATCAACTATTTAGATGTTTCTTTCAAATCTATTTCCAAAAGATAGCTCTCTGAGAAGAGTTGCAATACGTAAAAACTAATTTAAAACATTCTAAACTTGCTTAACTTTTGACCTACGTTGCACTTTTCCTAAATAAATTTTTATTTTACAATATACTTAAAGATATGTATGATTTTTGAGGTTATACTCATTTTGAGTTGGCCAACGAGTGACGTTTCGCCTTAAACAGATTTAAAATTCTTGTTAAACACTTCAATTTCTTTTATTTTTATTCATAAAAAAATTAGTTTTATAAAATCAATGACAATGAATTTTCCGCAAAACAATTTAAAATAAAATACAGTGTAAAGACCCATCAGAAGTCAATTGTGGAAAATGTAATGTATGATTTACAAAATGTGATCTATCAAGTTTTTTTTTTAATCCTTAACCATTTCTTTGTGTATTATAATCATTCGAGTAAAGCGGTATGATATGTTAATATGTCATATTATCGCGGCAATAAATATACAAATCAATTTATAGTATATTAATGAATGCTTTCTGCTGTCTATAGTTGTGAATAGAAACAGCACAAACTCTGAATCGAAGTAGGTAAATAGTAATTCCACTTTGCCGTAAAGACGGTTAGTAAAATCGTTTGACAGTTTAGCTGTCTACTTGTTTTAATGCGATCACTCAATTCCTTTTCGATACATTTATTCAAAGCAATTCATTTCATACTCAATTCATTAAATTATGATGAAAACAATTTACCCCATTATTTGTCTCAATGGATAGAGAAATTAAAAAAAATGTCCTCGTTACAATTTGTTTAATTATATACTGATAAAAGAAATTAAAAATTATTGTATACAATATAGGAAAAATTAATTTTAAATTAATTGAAGCGTCAACAAAATTTGAACAGAGAAAAAAGTTATACTAATAATTATAATCTTATATATAATATTTTGGAATATTCCTTGCTATTAGGGATATTTGTGAACTAAGACTTAGACTGAGAAAAAAATTGTATTTCAAATTACCATACCTTCTATACAGTAAAGTTTTATATACAATATGGTAATAATTACCATATATCGTGGCAACTTTACAAGATCATATACAAAATATTACTATACTATATAAAAAGTATTATTAGGTAGGTATACACTGAGAAAAAGAAATTAATAAGAGTTACTATACTTTCTAACATTCTGAGACTCTATGCTCCAATGTTAAGAACTTTGCCAGACAGTCTGGTAAACCGTTTTACTTTTTTCAAGTACCAATTATTAGAACTCTGGTACTTCTTGTCACATTGTCGAGTATTATTTTATACAGGAACACACAGAGTCCAGGATTACTATACTATTTTTCTCAGTGTAGTAATTGTCATCATACACTGAGGAAAAAGTAACATGGTTAATTTTCGTGATTACTAAAATTCTGGTTGAATTAACCATGTTATGGTTGTTCTAACTAAGAATCAGGTAACTGGAACTAAAATTGTATAGTATTCACAGAAATTAACTATACGTATAGTCAATATTAGTATATTTTTTCTCAGCGTAGACATCATAGACGATATTTCTTCAGCCTCAAAGGGTATAGTAATTTTTATTACAACTTTTTTTCTGGCCATTTTGGCATCTTGATGCGTAAGAAAATTTGATAAGACCGCGCGAAATGTTATCTAGGTTTTAGTTTACTTTTTCCTTAGTTTCTACATTCTCAAATAAGAGGATTCTGAAAGTTGATGTTAGGGTGGTGCATGTTCGCAGACCTCTCGCCGCTGGGTGACAAGAGTAGTAGCCTCGTCGACGACCTGGGTGGCGGTAGTGGTGGCTCCCTCAGGAATGGCAAAGGAAAGAAAATGAGGAAACCCAGAACGATCTACAGCAGTTTACAACTTCAGCAACTAAATAGGCGGTTCCAAAGAACGCAGTACCTCGCGTTACCAGAACGAGCCGAACTCGCTGCAAGTTTAGGGCTCACACAAACTCAGGTAATTTTGATTCTTTATTTGCGGATTTATTTTGGATTTATAACTCGCCGCGGCCCGTGATCTTTCGTTTTATTGACAACAATATCCCTATTAACGTGGCCGCACAAATGTCTGCGGATGGAAGTCTGCAGATTCGACTGCACGCCTCGGCGAGGACATTGACATTTAGTCTAATATAACGTTCTCGTTTGCAAAAAGGTTTATGGTTTAAAATAGTTAAAACATTTGTGTATTATAGGTAAAAATAATTTACTAGTTTGAGAGAAAGGGATGAAGAGTTTGAGTCAAAAGTTTACTGGTTTTGGTACCCTTGTTAAACAATTCAGTACAGGTAGAAAAATAAAGAGTTAATTTTACCATAAAAAATTGGATTCCAACCCCAGAAGACAATTTATGAACATACTTATAATAAAATATAAAGTAAATGCTAAAAGAAAGTACTTTTTCCTCTAAATTTATTGGAATCTTTTATAGATTTATTGGAATAAATGCATTATTATAGTATTTCTTTTATAATTTAATAGATCGTCTATGTACAAAAGTAATGTTTGCAAATATTTGGTAGGAATTGAATTGAATCGTAATTTTGTCCGTGCTATTTGACAATTAAATCTCGTTGATGATTGAACCTTTAACATATCTTATACATTAAAGAGATTGGACATGTAAAGTACAAACATTTTAAAAGGATTTAATTGATTAATTAACGAATAAATTTTCATATTGAACTTCAATTGTAAGTTACACAAGACTACGATTAATCATACGATTCGTTAATCGTATTTAATAAGAATGAATGGATTCTTTTAACAAGGGTATTGTACTGTTTGAGGGTATCAAGATTTTTCTCTCATCAAGATTTTTTTCGATTAAATAATTATTTTATATTTAATCTTTAAAAGTTCCATATAATAGATATTTATACTTATTATCAAACAGCTAAATGATGAAATTCATAAATTTATTATTCATTGTGCAAGTACTTGTTAAATAATGTTTTATCCTATTTTTCTTTCTTTTTTTTTTAATATAACCCTAGTAAAAATCAAACATATATGGTCCATATATGGATTAAGAAAAAACATATATGATCATATATGGTCATATATGGTCATATATGGTCATATATGGTCCATATATGGATTACGAAAAAAACATATATGTTCATATATGGATTAAGAAAAAACATATATGTTCATATATGGATTACGAAAAAAATTTTTTTCTTTATCCTATATAATCCATATATGAACATATATGTTTTTTCTTAATCCAT